>RBNK01000785.1:0-20502 GCA_003990785.1 Endogone sp. FLAS-F59071
AGTTAACACCTACATCGACACCCTTCTTAAGATGCTACCGCATAAACCGCTAAGACCCCTAAACCGTATTTTCTGCACTTGCTCAATTCCGAGTATTTCGCCGTTAATATATTTTAGTCCGTCACAATATTCAGAAAGAAGTAGTACTGAAACTCACTCAGAGACCAGAAGATGAAAGTAATATAGATGAAGAAATAATCTCTGGACAGGTGCACCTCAATGTAATAGAAGAAGAAGAAGCTAATGTAGTAATCCATAGTGAATACTGCCACCTGATGACTTTGGAAAAGAACTAGCTGATTGAATACAATATGAGGAATACTAAATGTCTATTCTGTAAGCAATATATCTATTGTACTGAGATGATGTGCACCTGCAGTGATACAAAGTTGATACCTTACTAGGACACCTTGGAGATGCATTTGCCAACTGAGAAAAGGATCAGAAAACCAAGACTGCTACAAACCTACTGAAGGACCTCACCCTCAATGAATCATAGACTGTATAATGGAGGAAACTCTCACCTGTTTGCAGATAATACTAGAGAAGTGTAGGATTGCTTTTGGACAAATATTGGATACATTAGCAAAGGATGTCTTTGGAGAAACCATAACATCTACCTGCAGTGATACTACTGGGATGAAGTCAACCCCTATGATCTTTGAGAATGCGAAAACTGGGTCAGATATCCAGATGAACCATATGATATCAACTACTATGGAACCTGAAAAGAACACCATAACCAAGAACAAGAATAGATAGTACCTGAAGAAAATGAAGATGAGGAAGTACCTGATGAATGGAGCAATGAAGTTTATACTACTCAAACACCTGTTGAAGTTAAAGCCTTATTTCAAGAGGATGATGAAGATGACAGACCTATCCTAATCGAAGAAAGCAATTCAGACTCAGAAGAAGAAATCATTGTGCTAAAGGAAATAATTCACCCTAATGAATGTATCAGCATGTGCTATTGGTGGTGGAAGGACTTATAGCAGAATCTACCTCAAGATACAACTTACGAACAGTGGAAGGAACCAAATGTCCCCACCTTCAAAGAAGTATTCATGGTTGAAGAAAAGGAAACAGTAACTCAAGTCAAGAAACTGATAGAAAGTGCAATTATACCAAAGAGAAAAACTAAAGAAGCTGCAGGTTACGACCTATATGCAGATGAAGACTACACTCTAAAACTGAAATTATCAGCTTTTGTAAAAACTAGAATCGCTATTGCCTTACTATCAGGACAATGTGCGCAAGTATGGGTAAGAAGTGGACTTTACTGCAACTCTGGAATAGGAGCCTTTTTTGGGTTAATAGATGAAGACTATAGAGGAGAAATTGAGGTTAGACTAGTTAACCATAACCACAGCCAATTTAAAGTATACCAAGAAGATCAAATTGCTCAAATGGTAATTGTCAAATGTGAACAGCAACCTTTGAAAGAAGTAAAAAAACTTAGAAGAAATATGATGTAGAAAGAAAGGATTTACAATGTGCGCAAGTATGGGTAAGAAGTGGACTTTACTGCAACTCTGGAATAGGAGCCTTTTTTGGGTTAATAGATGAAGACTATAGAGGAGAAATTGAGGTTAGACTAGTTAACCATAACCACAGCCAATTTAAAGTATACCAAGAAGATCAAATTGCTCAAATGGTAATTGTCAAATGTGAACAGCAACCTTTGAAAGAAGTAAAAAACTTAGAAGAAACATGATGTAGAAAGAAAGGATTTAGATCGACTAAACAAGCAAATGTGATAATGGAAAGACTGGATAACCAGGAGAATGCTAAGAAGCATGTCTACTCTCTTAATGAAAATCTGTTACCAAATCAGAAGAAGCAGTTACAAGACCTACTGAAGAAGTATGAGGATATAATCGCAATCAGTTTCAAGGATCTACCAGATCAAGCCTTCTTCACTCACCATATTGATATAGAAGATACCAAACTAATCAAACAAGCACCCTACAGATTACCAGCTAACTATTATGACTTTGTACAAAGGCATATTCAAGAGCTATTGGAGTCAAGAGTGATTATATAGTTGAAAAGCCCTTGGACATCACCTATCAGCATAGTACTGAAGAAAGATAGATAGAGAATGGTTATCAATTACTGCAAATTAAACTCAGTCACTAAAAAGCATGTATATTCAATCCCACACTTAGAAGACTTACAAAACATGCTAAAGAAGGCACAAATCTACTCAACTCTGAACCTATGGGCAGGATATAATCAAATTAGAATAATGCCTAAAGCACAGGAGAAATCAGCATTTGGTACACTATTCAGACAGTACGAATTCACAAGAATGTCCTTTGGACTTTGCAATGCACCTGCCACCTTCCAGGCCACAATGAATGAGATCTTCTATGACCTGATTGGATATAGAGTAATTGTGTATATCGACAATATCAACATTTATATCAAGAACTTTGCAGAATATATAATGATCCTAAAGGAAGTATTTGAATGACTTAAAAAACATGGACTAAGGATCAAGCTAACAAAATACTACTTTGGATAAAAGAAAATTGAATACCTTAGATTTATAATCGATGGAGGAGAAATTCGCCCAGACTCAAAGAAGACTGAAATCATTAAAGCCTTCCCAACCTCGCAAGATAAGATGACCTTACAAGGATTCTTAGGACTGGTCCAGTTCTATAAAAGGTTTATCCCTAGTTACTTTGAAATTACTGCACCCCTATACATGTTGCAAAGAAAAGGAAGAGCATGAGAATGGACATCAGCTGCACAAACTACCTTCAACCTAATTAAGGAAGCACTTACCCATGCACTAGTAATGGTGAGACCAGATCTTACAAAAGTATTCAAGCTATATACAGATGCATCGTCATTCAGACTTGGAGTAATTTTGGTACAAGATAACAAAGATGGAGAGTATATGATTGCTTATGTAGGATGAGCCACCTATGGAGCAGAACCTTCCTATGGAGCCACCCAGCTAGAATGTGTAGCAGTCATTTGGGCTATACAATACTTCTGTCACTTCCTGATTAGAAAACAGTTTACCCTAATAACAGACCACTCAGTCTTTAAATGGCTTTAGAACAAACCAAATCTGATAGGAATGTATGTACAATAGCTAGCCATACTACAGGAGTATGACTTCATAACATAATATAGAAAAAGACGGAATCATCAGAATGTAGATACCTTCTTATGCCTACCCCAATTTATTTGAGATTAACACCCCAAACTAAAAAGAATATACCTACTCAATGGATACTAAACTCTATAATGGATATTTGGATTACCTCAGTAACCTAACCTTTACTGGGACAATGAATGAAAATGATCAATGGCTTATATGAACAATGGCACTCAACTATTTTATTAAGAATAATATACTTTACTGGTAATATAGAAGACAGATATAACTTGTAGTTCCTGAATACAAAAGACAGATGGTACTTCAGACCTCTCATAATCATTAGCTTGCAGGACACATGGGCATAGACAACACATATCAATAACTATCAGAAAAATATTATTGGAAGAATATGTATGAAGATATTAGAGAATATATCAGAAGATGCGATACTTGCCAGAAGAGGTGCTAAGAAAAGGAAATCGAGACCTTATAACCGATTGTATCTGGAGGACCCTTCGAACATATTGGAATAGACATTGTTGGACCACTACCAAGAACACTTAGAGGAAATCGATACATTGTAGTAGCAGTAGATTATCTGACTAAGTACCCTAAAGCAAGAGCCTTGCCCCTTGCAGATGCCCTTAATATTGCACTCTTTATCTATGAAGATATTATCTACTGCCATGGAATACCCTATGAAATAACCTCTGATCAAGGAACTGAATTCATTAATGAATTCATACAGATATTAATATAACACTTCAGGATCTGCCAGATAAAAACTACTGCTTACCATCCCTAAGGAAATGGACTTACCAAATGGACAAATTAAACTATCAAGAATACAATCACTAAAGTAGTACATATAATCACAAGGAGGAGATTGGGACTTGTACCTACCTTCTGCCTTATTTGCACTACAAACAATGAGACAAGAAACAACAAAGTTTACCTCTTTTGAGCTTACTTATGGAAGAAAAGCTCATCAGCTGGTAGACCAAGTAATGACTACCCCAGAACCCAGCTACACCTTCTGGGAAATACAAATCAAGCATCATGTAACAAAAGAAATTTGAGAATTATACAATGTCCAAAATAAGGTGAGAGAACTTATTGCTATTGCACAAAATCACCAGAAGAAGAACTATGACAAGGAACACAAGGAAACTGAAAAATTGAAGATTGGTAACTAGGTCTTACTATACCGGAATATAGTAGAGTCTTCATGGTCAGCAAAATGGAACCCGAAATGGGAAGGACCATACTACATTGTAAGTATAAAAGAAACTACATATTAGTTATAAAAAACAACAGGAATAATATTACCTTATACTGTTTACCAAAACTGCCTCAAGAAATACCATACCCTGCTGGAACAACTTCTATGAAGTCCAAGTCAGCCTGATCAAGGCATATCAACATATAAAACCCCTAGAAGACCTTAAGGAGATAGAAGGATCAACCTTACAGAAAACCTGATTGATTATATATAATATTCAAAGAAGATAGCACTTGGCACGAATCAATGAATAGAAAGAATACTACTGAGTTGTACAACTTTAGAAGGAAGAAGTTGAACATATCTGGAACTGGAAGGATAGAGAAGTCTGTCAATAAGCCCTCAAAGGAGTACTCCCTGCCTATGCGGCAAAAATGGCTGAACGGATTTACCAACTATTTAAACACAAGCCTAGTGCTCTGAACCACTTTTGGTGTAATACATTCTAACTACACTAACTTATACAGAATGATATGAAGGAGCTAGAGGAAGAGGTAAAACAGTTACAAAGAGATTTCTCCAAGTTAGAACTATACCTTAAAGTCTAACTTGCAGAAAGGAAGGAGATGTGATAGAACATTTTGTGACAACATATAATTTGATCATGTGAGATCATGTAACCCATAATAACACTGAGACTCAAAGTGTTATTAAAACCTATAGTGTTATTGAGATCTGCAATTATATTATAACCTAAAATAGTATTCTAATCTGATATATTATTTTACCAACCAATTACATTATAATCTGATATATCATTTTATTATATCTTAGCTAATCAATTTGTATCTTATATTCAGCTAAGCTAATCAGAAATTCAAGTAGTAACCTGGGTAGCTGCCCATATAGCATCTTGTAATTTCTTATAAATACCCCGCTTGCAATTATTAATAAAATTCAGACTATAACAAAGCTAAGAAAGCTTCTTATAGATAACTCGAGAGATACTAAAAGCCTTACTCAAGGAGTAAGCAATTGGGATAGTTTCGAGATTCTAATAAATACACTTTATTCAATCGATCGCACTTAAATCTTACTAGTTAACACTTATACTGACATACTACCCTTCTTAAGATGCTACTGCATAAACCACTAAGACCCCTAAAATATATTTTCTACACTTGCTCAACTTCGAGTATTTTGCTGTTAATATATTTTAGTCCATTACAATATATCCTCTATATATACTTTCAGATGCTGCAAATTTGATATTGTCAAGTCCAATAACAAAATCTAATAACTTCAAAATAGTTTTCTATCTTACATGGCTAAATTCATAATACTATAAGACATATTTATTATTTGAGATTGAATTTCTTGAAGAAGTTGCCACTATACTGCTCATATCTAGTTAATAAGAGTTATTAATAATATATCTAATTTGATATATATCATTATCTTCAATAGTCTCTACTGTACCATCTTCATTAAAGAGAACTTTCTTTCCTTCTTTAGTTAGTGCTCTTACAGAGATAAGATCACTATAACTCTAGTATATACAAAACATAATTCAAGTTTTGAGATTTTATTTAGACTATTCCAATATGTGTAGACTTCATCATTTGGAAGTTTGCATAGGTAATCAAAGATTCTCTTGATAATATTTCATCAAATATATCTAAGTGATTGAACATATACTAAGATACTCTAGAATCAATAATCATTGAGTCAACTGCTACACTTGTTGTTGCATTTAAGATATTCATAGCATTTGAAGCATTTCTCTGTTTTGAGCAGTTTAGTACAATGTGTCCCACTTCTTTGCAAGTAAAATATATTAATCTTGAGTAGTTCTTTTTGTTTCTATTATAACCTCTTCCTTTTCCTCTTCCTCTCTAGTTTCCACATTCTTATCCTTAAGAACTCCTAGATATCTTAGAGAATTTTGTATAATATAGTGAGATAGCTTATATAGCATTAGAAAACTATTTTCAGTTTATAGTCTATAACTAGCATCTATATTTATAAACTGTTCTTAGGCTGTTTGCAGGCTATTCTAGCCAGTTTGTGGTTTGCAATATTATTCTAGAGGTGTTCATAGTTTGTAATATTATTCTAGTAGAGTTCTAGTATAGTTCACAGCTGTTCACCAATAATAGTTTGTAGTCTATGACTAGTATCTATATCTATAGCTATTTTGTTCATAGCTCTTAGTAAAATAGTTTGCAGCTCTTAGTAAAATAGTTCATAGATTAATTAACTATTTTTTTGATAATATCAAGAAACTATTTTCAGTTCATAGTCTATAACTAGCATCCATGCTCATAGACTGTTCTTAGGCTGTTCATCAGCTGTTTTAGCTAGTTTGTAATTTATAATATTATTCTAGAGGTGTTCGTGGTTTATAATATTATTCTAGTAAAGTTCTAAGGTAATTCATAGCTGTTTATCAATAATAGTTTATAGTCTATAACTAGTATCCATATCTATAGCTATTTTGTTTGTAGCTCTTAGTAAAATAGTTTGCAACTCTTAGTAAAATAGTTTGTAGATTAATTAACTATTTTTCTGATAGAGCTTCCTTATCATAAAGATGTTTCCCTTCTTCTTGAGTATTCAAGTGGTAGTAGGCTATTTGTAAGTCTTTTATATTTGTAATCCCATCCTTTATAGTAACTAGATCTTGTATCTTTTACTTAAAACCTCTCAGATATTCAAACTTAACTTCTTCAAAGTCCAGTTTAGATATTTGTTATGCAATGCATCAAAATGAATTATTGTATTCAGCTACAGAACCTACTTGTTTGAGTTCTCACAGCTTGTGTCACAACTCTTTATTATTTCTAATAGATACAAAATTGTTTCTAAGATCTACTTTAAGGCTACTCTATGTTATGACTCTATTAGATAGTTCAGCTGAGTAAAGTTGCTGTTGATATTATATATGTATATTTCTAGTAAGCTTAGAAATATTTATCATTTAGTAAATGATCTAGTTCTTCTAATCAAATATTATTTGATTTATATATTTAAGCAAATACAAGTACCAATACATTATACTTTTTATCAGTTTCTTTTATTCTTCTTATTAACATTTTTACCTCTGTTTCATCTTCATATTTATCTCCATAATTATCCTTATAATCATTCTTATCTTTATATTTATCTTTATCCCTATTTTCTCTTTTCCTACTTGGCCCAGCATCATTATTATAATACTTATCTGGGTTACTAGGTTCCCTCTTAGGCTTCTTAGAAGCCAGTCTCTGACTTCTAGTGTACAGTATAGAGAATCTTAAGATCATGTTAATAGTAAGGTAATGGATTCTTCAATGTTGAATAAAATCAGCAGGTAGTTATCTTTTATACAAATAAATATTTAAGGTAATCATTGCAAGGCAGTTATCTTCTTTGATGTTGAATAAATATTTGTAAGGTGATCATTAGCATGTTCATCGACTTTATTAGTGTGTTCATTAATATATAATATTTGAGGGTGATTGTCGCAAGGTGGTCATTATTGATATATAATAATTATTCAAGGTGATCATTAGAAGGTAGTCATCTTTGATGTTTGATTTTCATCATTAGCATATTTGTTAATGTATAAATAAATATTTATGATAAACTGTATTATTCATTCTCATTATCAGCATATTCATTGATGTTTGTTTGATATACAATATTTAAGGGTGAACTGTGATGTTCATTCTCATTATCGATATGTTTAGGTCTCTTATAGGCTCATATACTGGCAGATTTGTATATAGACTCCCAGATTCATATACTGTTATATGTACTCATATATAGGTTTCCTTGTCAACTTCAAAGATCTCAAATCTTAGTGATCTCAGAGATTTGGAACTTGAATGTTAGATAGAATGGGTCTCACAGGCTCATATATGAGTGGATTTGTCTATAGACTCCTGGATTTATATACTGTTGTATATGCTTATATATAGGTTCAAATTTATATATAAGTTTTCTTATTGACTTTGAAGATCTCAGATCTCAGAGATTCAGGACTTTTGAGTAGAACCAAAAAGTGTAAAAGGTATTATTTTGTGAGGTTTATATATATTTTGTTAAAGCCTATATGTTTGAAGCTCATAACCTATTAGAATTAAATTCTTATAGTGCAATAAAATAGACTTAACAAATATAACAAGCTTTGTTTTGTTCCTTCAGTCTATCTATTATACTCTGTTACCTTAAGGATATTTGTATAGATAAGTATAGGCTTACTATTGTAATAGAATATTTGATGATGACACTAATTTTAATCATGTAAGATTATAGTTATATGACTCTTAATGTTATTAAGATCTTTAATGTTATTAAGATCTTTAATGTTATTAAGATCCATAACATTATTATAATCTAAAATAGTATTTCGATCTGATATATTATTTTACTACCCAATTATATTATAATCTGATATAGTATTTTATTTTATCTTAGCCAATCAATTTATACTAGGAGTTTTGAATAGCTACCTATATAGCACTCCCTTCAATTTGTATAAATACCCTTCTCACAATTATCAATAAAATTCAGACTGCAATAAGCTAAGAAAGCTTACTACAGATAACCTAAGGGATACTAAAGTCTTACTTAAAGAGTGAGCAATTGAGATAGTTTCAAGATTTTAACAGATATTTTTTATTTAATTGATTGCATTTATTCTTGCCAGTTAACACTTATATAGATACAATACTATTCTTAAGATGCTACTATATAATCTGCTAAGACCCCTAAAATGTATTTTCTGCACTTACTCAATTCTGAGTATTTCGCTATTAATATATTTTAGTCTATCACAATTGGTATCGACTAGCAGGAAATTAATCAATACCTTAACTGATTTGTTACCTATGTTGTATAACTAAACTTACCAAAATCTATAATAGAAGACAAAAGCAAGAATGGCACTACTACTACCACCACCCACATTATTACACCTACCTAGGAGAAGACTTTAAGAGGATAAAGAAATCATGACAGATAGGCTATCTACCTTTTATAGATATACTAAAGAGTATGTTCAAGAATTCTTGGATAACTTGAAGAGCTACTTTACAGCTAAAGTATTGGCTAGCACCCAATGGATTACTATCCTAGCTGCCCAACTTAGAGGACCTACAAGAGAAACATATTACATAGCCTTAACAGATGCAATAGCCACTAGACTAGGAGGGTTACTTCTCACAGCTACTGCAGTGGCTGGAAATGCAGCTACACCTACAGTTATAGCTATTGCTTATTAGGATATTACTAGAATATAGTTAGAAGAAAAATATTTTACTAAAAAAAAACGAGAATTGATTAAAGAGTAACTATTCAACATGAAGATGTCAATCAACCAGTACTCAGAGGATTGGGTTACTACCATTGATTAGTATATGCAACTTTATAGAGAAACCAGCCCAGTCATACAAGAAATGGTATTTATAAATAGCTTACCTATAGATTTCCAATGCCACATTAAGAGGTTTGGCCCCTAAAGGATAGAAGAGAAAGTCAGAATAGCACAAGCCTTTTGGGACACTGATGTTGAAATTATTAGCTTATTATATCTCTCTCATCAACGATCGATTGTTACATCACTCAATCGTGGCTTAGACAATCTTTGTTTTGTATCGACCAATCATAATTTAGCATTAATAAATACACGCATATTGGCTTTATAAGCCAGTGTGCTCTTTTACTCCAAAAAAAAAACACACATTCGAAGATCAAATTTCAACAGATTATGAGCCCCGAGCTGCTCAAATTGCAGCTCGACAACCTGAGATCTATGCAATCATCTATGCAATCATAGCAGTTACAACTGCGATTACAGTAAGCATTTATTTAAAATTGTAAACAATGTGTCAAACAATATGATAAACAACATGACAAATGACACCATGATAAAGCAACGTGATAAACAACATGTAATGACATAGTATTCAACAACATAACGAAATGGACAACTTATACACATCATCATCATCAGCAACAAGATCGACAAGATTGTAGTCTAAATCAAAAACAGACAACAGATATCAACCCCCTGATGATGATGACGAAGGATTGGATAGCAACCATCAGAGCAATATTACATTTAGCCTCAATCGACAGGAACAGATGGCTATAACGATCAGAAATCAGAAAGATAAATTAGATACGCTGATAACCCTAATGGGCAAATTGATGGCAAAAATCGACAAAACAAACGCATCACCTAGTGCACCAACCAATCAGAATGCAGCTATAGAAGACAACACGCCACAATTACCATCACCATCACCAACAACATCAACAAAGCTTAATGATCTGATGAAGGAGTACCTGAGATCGATCAACAAATTTGATGGGTCAGGTGGTGCACCCAGATTGTTCGATTACTTTGATGCCATAGAGCAATTTATCACTAGTGCCAATCTATCAGTATAAAAGAAGGAAGTCAATGCAGCGATCAGTAAAATTACAGGCAATGCTAGAATGTGGCTACAGAGGCATGTGAACACATCGGGAGAATTTGATTTGTGGAATGAGCTTAAAGAGGCTATGACGTAAAAATACACACCAATGGAACAATTATTATGAATGCGCGATAAGCTTGTGATGATAAAGCAAAAAGGATTGATCGAAGATTATAATGACGTGTTCAACTGAATTATAGTACAAATCGAAGACATGACCAACACAAAAGCTATACTGCAATATCTCCGGGGTCTAAGCCCCAGGTACCGGGAATTAATACTTACGCAGGAGAATATGCCGACAATGCTAGAGGCTTTACAACTCACATGCATCAGGTTCGACCCGGATAATAAACAAAGACATGACGAAGCCCACGTGACAGACTGAGGCGGCTACTGAGGCGGCGACCGAGGCGGATACCAAGGCAGTGACCAAGGCAGCTACCGAGGCGGCGGTCACGACAACCGAGGTAGAAACGCCGGACGAAGCCGAGGCTATAACAACGATAGCAGAAATGCCGGACGAAGCTGAGGCTATAACAATAATAACGGAAACAATCGAGGAGGTTATAATGACAGAGGCAACCAAGGCAACGATCGCAGAGCCAATCGAGGTAGGAATTTTCGGGGACACCCTCGGAAATATTATGTCTGTGAGGGAGAACACAGAATATTTCAATACAACAAATTCAACGATTAGGTAAAAACAGAAAAAGAAAAAGAAAAGGCTAAATCAAGAGCTGAAGCAAATCTGGCGATTGGCGCTATCATCGATTCAGGTGCCACGCAACATATGTTCAACCAATTGGAGATTTTCGAGACGGTGGCTGAGCACGACGGCTTGGTCACGTGTGCAGAGAACGAGAAATTACATATGACGCACATTGGGACAATTGAGCTCAACGACGAGCTGAAATTACGGGATGTCTTATATGTATTGGAGATCACTAGAAATTTAATATCTGTGTGGGCATTGACATGTGATGGAAATGATATAACCTTCAAGAGCGATGGATCAGTAATTAAAATCGGCGCGGATCATGAAGAAGTCAAAATCGGACAGACCAATGGCGACCTATTTCATTTATTGACATCACCAGAGCTAGAGCTAGAAGCAAACATCGCCGATTCCAAGATTGCAAACATTGCCGATTCCAAGATTGATGACTACACACTATGGCATCACTGGCTAGGCCATCCAGGCCAAAACACTCTACAATCAATTAACAAATTTATCACAGGGCTCGGAGATGTATGGCTGTTGACTGGACAAATCGAAATATGCACCGAGTGTGAACATGCGAAGTCACACCGCAAGCCTTTTGGACATGCGAAAAATCAATTGATAGAGCCTATCGGAAGAGTGCACACAGATCTGTGTGGGCCGATGCCCACGCCATCAGTCAATGGAGCAAAATATATATTAACATTCATTGATGACGCCACTCGCTACATCACAACATATTTTATTGACAACAAAAGTAATACATTTGATCGATTCCGGACATTCAAGGTATTCGCCGAGATGCAATTGGGCCGAAAACTCAAGATTCTCTGATCAGATGGAGGAGGAGAGTATGTAAACACCAAGATGCGCAAATTTTTAATCAAAAATGGAATTCATCATGAAATGATGATGCCAGATATGCCACAACAAAACAGTGTAGCTGAATGATATAACTGGACATTGATAGAGTCAATCCAGGCAGTTAAAATTACTGCCAGCATACCTGATGAACTTTGGGTGGAACTTGCCACAAGTGCTACATATTTATGCAACCGATTGCTAATGCGAGCCAATAAGGAAAGTGCTTCACCATTTGAATTATAGCACGGTCACAAGCCTGATATCAGTAACTTGCGCATCATATGGGCTGACGCATATATTGTGACAGACTAAAATATATTAATAGCGAAATACTCGGAATTGAGCAAGTGCAGAAAATATGTTTCAGGGGTCTTAGCAGTTTATACGGTAGCGGCTTGAGAAGGGTATGTGTCGATGTAGGTATTATCTAGCAAGAATTAAGTGTAATCGATCGAATAAAGTATATCTGTTAGAATCTCGAAACTATCCAATTGCTTACTCCTTGAGTAAGGCTTTAGTATCCCTTGGGTTGTCTGTTGTAAGCTTCCTTAGCTTATTACAGTCCGAATTTTATTGATAATTACGAGTAGGGTATTTATAAGAAATTACAAGGTGCTATACGGGTAGCTACCCAGGTTACTACTTAAATTTCTGATTGGCTTGGCTAAATATAAGGTACAAATTGATTGGCTAAGATATAATAAATGATATATCAGGTTATAATGTAATTGGGCGACGAAATAATATATCAGATCGAAATACTATTTTAGGTTATAATATGGTTGCAGATCTCAACAATGCTACAGGTCTCAACAATGCTACAGGTCTCAACAACGCTATAGGTCTCAGCGTTATTGCAAGTTACATGACTTGATCTCACATGATCAAATTGTATGTTGTCACAAAATGTTCTATTACATCTCCTTTCTTTCTGCGAGTTAAACTTTAAGGTATAGTTCTAACTCGGAGAAATCTCTTTGTAACTGTTTTACCTCTTCCTCTAGCTCCTTTATATCATTCTGTGTCAGTTGATTTAGTTGGTACATACTGCATCAAAAGTGATTCAAAGCACTAGGCTTGTGCTTGAATAGTTGATAAATCCGATCGGCCATTCTTGTATTATAGGCAGGGAGTGCTCCTTTGAGGGCTCATTGACAGATTTCTCTATCCTTCTGGTTCCAGATATGTTCAACTTCTTCATCCCAGAGTTGTGCAATTCAGTAGTATTCCTTCCATTCATTGATTCGTGCCAGGTGTTATCTCCTTTGAATGTTGCGTACAATTGATTGGGTCTTCTGTAAGGTTGATCCTTCTATCTCTTCAAGATCTTCCAGAGGTTCTATATGTCAGTAGGCCTCAATCAGGCTGACTCGGACTTCATGGAAGTTGTTCCAATGGGGTATGATATTTCTTGAGGCGGTTTCGGTGAACAGTATAGGGTAGGATCATTCCTGTTGTTTTTCATAACTGATATGTAGTTCCTTTTATACTCGCGATGTAGTATGGTCCTTCCTATTTTGGGTCCAATTTTGCTGACCAGGAGGACTCTACTATGTTCCGGTATAGTAAGACTTGGTCACCAATCTGCAATTTCTCGGTTTCCTTGTGTTCCTTGTCATAATTCTTCTTTTGTCGATCTTGTGCAATGGCAATAAATTCTCTCGCCTTGTTTCGGACATTGTGTAATTCTTGAATTTCTTTTGTCACATGATGCTCAATTTGCTTTTCTCAGGAGGTGTAGCTAGGTTCCGGGGTGGTCATTACTTGGTCTGCCAGCTGATAAGCTTTTCTTCCATAAGTGAGCTCAAAAGGGGTGAACTTTGTTGTCTTCTGTTTCATTATTCATAGTGCAAATAAGGCGGAAGGTAGATACAAGTCCCAATCTCCTCCTTATGATTGTACTACTTTAGCAATTGTGTTCTTGATAGTTTGATTCGTCCGTTCGGTGAGTCCATTTCCTTGGGGATGGTAGGCAGTAGTCTTTATCTGGCGGATTCCGAAGTGTTGCGTCAATATCTGCATGAATTCATTAACGAATTCAGTTCCTTGATCAGAGGTCATCTCATAAGGTATTCCATGATGGCAAATAATATCTTCATAGATAAAAGGTGTAATATTAAGGGCATCTGCAAGAGGCAAGGCTCTTGCTTCAGGGTACTTGGTCAGGTAATCTACTGCTACTATGATGTATTGATTTCCTCTAAGTGTTCTTGGTAGCGGTCTAACAATATCTATTCCAATATGTTCGAAGGGTCCTCCAGGTACAATTAGTTATAAGGTCTCGACTTCCTTTCCTCGGCGCCTCTTCTAGCAAGTGTCGCATCTCCTGATATATTCTCTAATGTCTTCATACATGTTCTTCTAGTAATATTTTTCTGATAATCGTTGATATGTGTTGTCTATGCCCATATGTCCTGCCAGCTGATAGTCATAAGAGGCCTGAAGTACCGTCTGCTTTTTGTATTCAGGAACTACAAGTCGTATCTGTCCTCTGTGTTGTCAGTAAAGTATATTATTTTTGATAAAATAGTTGAGTGCCATTGTCTGTATAAGCTGTTGATCGTTTTCGTTCATCATCCCAGTAAAGGTTAGGTTACTGAGGTAATCCAAATATCCATTATAGAGTTTAGTGTCCATTGGGTAGGTATATTCTTTTTGGTTCGGGGTGTCGATCTCAGATAAATTGGGGTAGGCATGAGAGGGTGTCCACATTCTGAAGATTCCGTCCTTTTCTGTATTGCATCATGAAGTCGTATTCCTGCAGTATAGCTAGCTATCTTGCATACATTCCTGTCAGATTCGGTTTGTTCCAAAGCCATTTGAGGGCTGAGTGGTCTGTTATCAGGGTGAACTGTTTTCTAATCAGGAAGTGGCGGAAGTGTTGTATGGCTCAAATGACTGCTATGCATTCCAGCTGAGTAGCTCCATAGAAAGGTTCTGCTCCATGAGTGGCTCATCCTGCATAAGCAATCACATGTTCTCCATCTTTGTTATCTTGCGCTAAAATTGCTTCGAGTCCAAATAACGATGCATCCGTATACAGCTTGAATACTTTTGTGAAATCCGGTCTTGCCATAACTGATGCGTGGGTAAGTGCTTCCTTGTTTAGGTTGAAGGCTGTCTGTGCAGCTGATGTCCATTCCCATGCTCTTCCTTTTCTTTGCAACATGTGTAGGGGTGCGGCAATTTCAGAGTAACCAGGGATAAACCTTTTATAGAACTGGACCAGTCCTAAGAATCCTCGTAAGGCCATTTTGTCTTGCAGGGTTGGGAAGGCTTTGACGATCTCGGTCTTCTTTGGGTCCGGGTGGATTTCTCCTCCATCAATTATAAATCCGAGGTATTCGATTTTCTTCTGTCTGAAGTAGCATTTTGTTGGCTTGATCCTTAGTCCATACTTTCTAAGTCATTCAAATACTTCCTTCAGGATTACCATGTGTTCTGCGAAGTTTTCTGCATAAATGTTAATGTCATTGATGTACACAATCACTCCATGTCTAATCAAATCATAGAAGATCTCGTTC
Source organism: Endogone sp. FLAS-F59071 (assembly GCA_003990785.1). Lineage (NCBI taxonomy): Eukaryota > Fungi > Mucoromycota > Endogonomycetes > Endogonales > Endogonaceae > Endogone > Endogone sp. FLAS-F59071. The sequence continues at coordinate 15,923 of RBNK01000785.1, forward strand.
ATTGCAGCTTGGAAGGTGGCGGGTGCATTACAAAGTCTAAAGGACATTCTTATGAATTTGTATTGTCCAAATGGTGTAACAAATGCTGATTTTTCCTATGCTTTGGGCGTCATTCCGATCTGGTTATATCCTGCCCATAGGTCCAAGGTTGAGTAGATTTGCACCTTTTTCAATATGTTTTGTAAGTCTTCTAAATACGGGATTGGGTATGCATGCTTCTTGGTGACTGAGTTTAATTTGTGATAGTCGATAACCATTCTCTGTCCATCCTTCTTTAGTACTATGCTGATAGGTGATGCCCAAGGGCTTTTCGATTGTACAATTACTCCTGACTCCAATAGCTCTTGAACATGCTTTCGTACAAAGTCATGATAGTTGGCTGGCAATCTGTAGGGTGCCTGTTTGATCGGTTTGGCATCTCCTGTGTCAATATAGTGCATGAAGAAGGCTTGGTCTGGTAGGTCCTTGAAACTGATTGCGATAATATCCTTATACTCCTTCAATAGGTCTTGCAACTGTTTCTTCTGGTTTGGTAACAGGTTTTCGTTGAGGGAGTAGATGTGCTTCTTAGCACTTTCCTGGTCATCCAGTCTCTCCATTATCACATTTGCTTGTCCAGTTGATCCAAATCCTTTTCTTTCACGTTATGTTTCTTCTAAGTTTTCTACTTCCTTTAAAGGTTGTTATTTGCATTTGACGATTACTATCTGAGCAATTCTATCTCCTTGGTATACTTTGAATTGGCTGTGATTGTGGTTCACCAGTCCAACCTCGATTTCTCCTCTATAGTCTTCGTCTATTAATCCAGGAAATGCTTCTATTCCAGAGTTGCGGTAGAGTCCACTTCTTGCCCATACTTGCGCACACTGTCCGGGTGGTAGGATGATAGCAATTCCAGTTTTTACAAAGGTTGATGATTTTGGTTCTAGGGTGCAATCTTCATCTGCATATAGATCATAACCTGCAGCTCCTTCGGTTTTTCTCTTTGGTATGATTGCACTTTCTGTCAGTTTCTTGACTCGAGTTGCTGTATCCTTTTCTTCAACCATAAATACTTCTTCAAAGGTGGGGATATTCGGTTCCTTCCATTGTTTGTGAGTTGTGTCCTGCAGTAGGTTTTGCCACAAGTCCTTCCACCACCAATAGTGCATGCTGATGCATTTATCGGGGTGAACTATTTCCTCAAGTGCAATGATTTCTTCTTCCAAGTCTGAGTCACTTTCTTCGATTAGGGTAGGTCCATCATCTTCATCATCTTCCTGGAACAGGGCTCTGATTTCAATAGTTGTCTGAGTGGTATAAACTTCATTGCTCCATTCCTCAGGTACTTCCCCATCTTCATTCTCTTCAGGTATCGTCTGTTCTTGTTCCTGATCATAACATTCCTTCCAAGTTCCATGATAGTTGATGTCATACGGTTCGTCTGGATATCTGATCCAGTTTTCGCATTCCCAAAGGTCATAAGGATTGACTTCATCCCAATAGCATCTTTGCAGGTAGATGTTACAATTTCCCCAAAGACGTCCTTTACTGATGTGTCCGATGTTTGTCCAAAAACAGTCCTATACTTCTCCAGTGTTGTCTGCGAATGGATGGGGGTTCCTTCCATTATACGGCCCATGATTCATTGAGGGTGGAGTCCTTCGGCGGGTCTGTGATAATCTTGGTTTCCTGATCTTCTTCTCTGTCGGCAAGTGCATTTCCAAGGTGTCTTGGTAAGATATCAACTTCGTATCACTGCAAGTGCACATCATCTCAGCACAATAGATGCATTGCTCACAGAAAGGGCATCTAGTATTCCTTATGTTGTATTCAATCAATTAGTTCTTCTCCAGGGGCGTCAGGCGGCGGTATTCACTATGGATCACTATGTTCGCTTCTTCTTCTTCTATCAAGTTGAGGTGTACCTGTCCAGGGGTTACTTCTTCATCTGTGTTGCTTTCATCTTCCAGCCTTTGAGTGAGTTTCGGTACTACTCCTTTCTGAATATCCAAAGGTACGCTGAACTTTCTTCCATGGTTGATGAAGATTAGCCTTTGTGCATCTAAGTCAATTCTTGCTTTAGCTTTCTTCAACCAGCTGTTGTCCAAGACAGCATTATAGGATTGTGCATCGGTGACCACCATTCTGACGGGGATTATTTCTGTTCCAAACTGAACTAGTACTTCTCTAAGTACTTCCAGAGGTACGCTGCTTTTTCCACTAGTGACAACTAAGGTAGAGGTAGCGGGTTCATCAATATCCCATCCTAAGCGGTCTAGGAAATGCTTGGCGATGATGCTGACTCCTGCTCCTGTGTCAATAATAACTGAGCATGCTAATCCTCCAATGTTGCATTGTGTGTAGGCGGATGAAGTATAGGTTCGCTCTTCTTGTTCTTCAGCAGTGTTGACTTCCTCAAATCGGATGGTTGGTTTGGTTTCAGTAATCTGTGTCTTCACCTTTTGCTTCGTCGATGGTGCTATCTGGAAGAGTTGTTTAAAGGTAATATTGGCCTTTTGACTGGCAATGTCTCGCCATGGGTCATATTCGAATTCTTTAACTCTTCTAGGCTTCTTCTCCTTGTCTTCTTCCTGATCCGCTATTTCTTCATCTCTAGTGGTTGAAGTAACTGTCTCACCGGGTTGCATTATTTGTTTGAAGGCTTTGTCCCATTGGTCCTCATTCAGCTGTTGTCTCTGTGTTGGCTTCTTAGGCTTCTCGATGATAACTTCGGGTTCTTGAGTTGGTTTCTTCCTTGGGTAGGGAGTCTTCCTATTGATAGTGCGGCTGACTGCTTTGACAGGGTAGGCCTCCAGATATTCTTCGTCAAATTCTTCATCTTCTTCTTTGATTTCTTGCACTACATTGGCATGGTCAGCCTTCTTTACTTCTTCTCTCTCTCGTCCTTCCTTCCAACTCCTAGTTCGGCAATCCTTGGCAAAGTGACCACGTTGTCCACAGAGGAAGCAGTTTATCTCGGTCTTCTTGCATTCTTTGGTGACGAAGGTTCCTCTCGGTTGTCTATTCTGGTGGATCACCTTAGCTTCTAGATCAGCTATGTGTGCTGTCATTTCCGAGAACATCTTGGTAATCTTCTCCATCTCATCCTCATGAGTTGTCTTTCCTGTTTTTGTCACGACTGTTGGTTTGATAGTGTCCTCCTCGGGTGGTTCAGCTGATGCAGATACCATTTGAACTATGGGTATTCCAGTGCTGAATTTCCTGCATAAGTCTTGTGGTAACTTGTCATATAGGGATGCTGAGTGTCCTGCTTCAGTATCCCAAAAGGCCTGTGCCCTCCTGACTTTCTCTTCTATACTCAGAGGGCCAAACCTCTTGATATGGCATTGGATGTCTGCGGGTAAGCCATTCATGAACACCATTTCTCGTACAACCAGGCTGGTTTCTCCACAGAGTTGCATATACTGATCGATAGTATTAACCCAGTCTTCTGGACATTGATTGATTGACATCTTCATGTTGAATAGCTGTTCTTTGATCGATTCTCACTTCTGTTCAGTGAAATACTTCTCTTCTAACCAAGCTCTTGTAACATCCCAATGAGCAGTGGCTAATGTTGTGGCGGGGGGGTTATTTCCAGCTACTGCTGTAGCTGCGAGGATTAATCCTCCTAGTTCAGTGGCTGCTATATCCGTTAGGGCTACACGATATGCTTCTCTTGCAGGTCCTCTAAGTTGGGCAGCCAGGATAGGTAACCATCAGGTGCTGACCGTTCCTTTGGCTGTGAAGTAGCTTTCTAAATCATTTAGGAATTCTCGAACATATTCTTTGGTGTATCCGTAAAAGGTAGGTAGTCTGTGTAAGAGTGATATATATAAAGACAGCAACAAACACTTGCAGAAATATAGTAAACAACCATGCCCGCCATCAGGATCACAACCGGACTCAGAGTTATCCCATACAATGGAGACAACTGCCGCAACACTGCTCGCCGTCAAGAACCTCTACCTCTGAATATAGAGGAAGTAGAAGCCTTAATTGATGAAGCAATCAGCCAATGACACTACAAAACCAATCGAGTACATGTAGAAGTCATGTTGGAAGATAACGACAACATAGTACGATATTCACGAAACAACATCAACATATTCAGAACATTCAATATCTCTAAATAATATCAGGCTTACTACCAAATGGGTTATGCCTTATTTACCACTACTGACAATATGTTAGTACCCGACCTCATCAAAGCCAAGAACCAAATAGGATTAACAGACACTGAATTCGAAAGAGGAAGAAGAATATTCCACTTCTTCAAACAATGGCCACAAGCAATCAACCGAATCAGAACACTCTCACTTGGAAAATGGGACAGGATCCCAGAAGAACAACTAGATCGAATACTGGAAGTCATGAAGGAGAGATACCCTCGGGACAATACTTACATCATCTCCGACTTCTTGGACAAAGAAGACTCCAAAACATCTAGTCAGTCCGAGACAGATGAAGAAACCCCCCTTGAAGAAATACCTGAAATAGAATTATCTGATATGGTAGTTCCCGAATTAGAAATACTGAATGAAGCATTGCCAAATAGCGCATTGTCAATTGAGGAATTACTCAACGAGGAAATCCTG
>RBNK01000786.1:0-20497 GCA_003990785.1 Endogone sp. FLAS-F59071
TAATACAGATATGATACTATATCCTGGTAAGTGCAGTAGGCAGGAATCTTCTTAAAGTAACTTCATTTACTAACAGTTTTCTTCTGCTATATTTTTTCTTATATAATTAGAACTATCTTAAAATTCAGTAACTTCTGAAGGATACTTAGATTCTTTTAAGGTTGACAGTCAAGTCTTAGATTCAATCAATTTAAGTATTTTAGTCTTAACTCCTAGATTATTGAGTTCTGTACCTTTGAAGTCATTAGATAAAAAGAATGAGCCTTCTAATGTTGATGATGGATAAGTATCTTCTTCTTCAATAATTTCATCAAGATTGAAAATTCCTATTAATTTCTATACAAACCTCTTTAACAGTGATAAAAGTAAAGTTCTTGATTCTCTAGTAGGTTCTTTTAATATATCAGAAAAATAGTTAATTAATCTATAAACTATTTTACTAAGAGCTATAAACTATTTTACTAAGAGCTATAAACAAAATAGCCATAGACACAGATGCTAGTTATAGACTATAAACTATTATTAGCAAATAGCTATAAACTACTCTAGAACTCTGCTAGAATAATATCATAAACTGTGAACACCTCTAGAATAATATTGCAAACTATGAACTAGCTAGAACAGCTCATAAATTGTCTGAGAATAGCCTACAAGCATAGATGCTAGTTATAGACTATAAACTGAAAATAGTTTTCTAATATAGATATTGGATACCAGTAAGGGCTATCTACTAGCATGCTTCAGGGAGTCCATCTCTTGTTCATGCTGTTATTCTATCTAATTCTACTGTTATTTTAATGAAGAGAGTAATAAGTTCTCAGAGGTTAACTAAGTTAGTTGCTTATTAAAGTAAGTATTATAATTTTGCTATATTTTTCAAGAGAGAGATTTTCTAATAAATTCCTATAGAATTCTCATAATTAATAAATGTTTAATAATTGTTTTTCTTCTATTTAGGAGTCAACTTAAGTAGATGGTCATTGCTTTATCTTCCTCTATAGGTTTCTGCAAGATAGGTCATCTGTCTATTTAGTAATTATTTAAGTATTTAATATCTTTTCCAGTATCTATCTATTTATTTGGACTTATCATATCTGGGGCCTGATCTAGTCAGTGATCCAAGGATATATGTTCCATATATATAAAATGTCTTTAGGTCTAATCATTACTGTAATCATTTTATTCTTCCTCTAGAGCAGGTATTGGTAATTCTTATAGTCATTTCCTATAGCATATACCAGGGTGCACTGGCTTCAAGGTAGTTATAATTTATCTATTTCTTTGTTTTTCTATTTCTTGTAGAGCATCAATTTAATAAGTCTGTAGTTGTAACAGTTTGGTTCTACTTAACTAAAGATATAAGCTTCAGTTATTTCTCTTTAAAGTACTTAATAAAGCTCTTACTAGTCAACACCAATTGTGACAGACTAAAATATATTAACAGCAAAATGCTCTAGTATTAAGCAAGTGCAGAAAATACATTTTAAAGTCTTAGTAGATTATATAGTAGTGGCTTGAAGAGGGTAGGGGGTAAATAACTGGTAGAAAAGTATATTAAATAGTAAATGTAATAAGCTTTATTGTAAATAATAAACTTCTCTTGTTTTAAGTCTCTTGACTCTTTCTCTCTCTAACTATTGCTTAGTCTCAGACTAAGGCTTCTTTTATAAAGTCTATTTAGACTTTGCAGGATTATCTCTCAAGTTATTTATAAGAAGCTTTTTAGCTTGTTGCAGTCTAAATTTTATTGAAAGAAAGGAGATAAGGTATTTATAGAGATTGCTAAGTAATAAAATAATAAAATACTAGTAGAATAAAGTACTATAAATAGGAAAATAAACAAATGTTCAAGATGTAAGCATTTGTTAAAGATGTGAACATTTGTTGATAATGCAAACATTTGTTAGTAATGTGAATATTTATTGGTGATCAAAACAATTATTTAAGTTCTGAACAAATATCTATTCATAGAATTATATAATTTACAATTTGAAAATTAATAATACAAATGTAAAAATATACTACTCTAACTAAGAAATATACTAAGTAAACTAGTAATGTAGTATAAATGCGTTTTTAAGCAATTTAATATAATAAAAATATTTCTATTATAATATTAGCTAGTTTTTTCCAAGTGCTATTATAAGCTAGATTACATTCTTTACCATCTATAGTAGATGAGTCATGAATGATCTAAAGGTCTTATAGATAGATTTCATCTCAATATGCTCCTTGGTTATATCTTTTCTTATCTCTTCAAAACTTTCTATTGCCAATATAATAATAGTTTCTCCAAAAGATGTCATAAATTTCTCTAGTGTTATTGGCATAAAGGTGTAGGTTTTTACTATAATAAGATCTATTATTCATTAGTGGTATCTGTTGAAATTTGATCTTCGAATATGTTTGAAGTAAAGAGCGCACTGGCTTATGAAGCCAATATGCGTGTATTTATTAATGCTAAATTATGATTGGTCAATACAAAACAAAGATCGTCTAAGCCACGATTGAGTGATGTAATGATCGATTGTTGATGGGAGAGATATAATAAGCTAATAATTTCAACACTCCCCCTGCTTGACATATCTCGATAAAAATAAATAAATAAAAATAAAAATAAAAGAATAAAAATAAAATGTTCAACTGTACATCACGAATGGCATCCATGAAGTATATTTACTGCAAATAATTATATATAAAATACTACTTGAGTGATAAGAATGACATGGTAAAGGAAATAGAAATTTTAAAAAAAAGTTAGTTATGTAAGCCCATTTTTGCGATCAACATTTCAAGTCTTGGTCGTGCAAGTGGCTTAGTTAATGCATCAGCGATCATTTCATCTGTTACCATGTAAACGATATCTATCACCTTTGATTCAACTTTCTCTCGAATAAAGTGGTGCTGAATGTCGATATGCTTTGATCGAGTGTGATTAATTGGATTTTTGGTGAGGGCGATTGCTGATTGGTTGTCTTCAAATAAGGTTGTTGCACAATTAGGCAAATATCCTAGCTTATCCAATAGGGTGCGTAGCCAAATGGCTTCTTTCGTCACATGTGCTAATGCCATATATTCTGCCTCAGTTGTTGATAGGGCAACGGTTGGTTGGCATTTGCTTGACCAGCTGATGGCTCCTCCTGATAGGTTGAAAATATATCCTGTAGTTGATCGTTATGTATTAATGTCTCTTCCCCAGTTGGCATCACTGAAACCGATCAGTCTTAGATCCTGATTACGTCCAAGGCATAGCTTATAATTGGCTGTTCCTTTAATATATCTTAATAATCGTTTGAGGGCATGGTGATGTTCTTGCATTAGATTGGCCGAAAATTGACTGATGATGCTGACAGCAGCAGCTAGATCAGGTCTTGTCCTGATCATCAGGTATATTATGCTACCGATCATTTGTCTGAATAGACTTTGATCTACGGATTTTCCTTCTTCAGCTTTGAGTTGAATGGATGGATCAAGGGGTGTGCTGATTGGCTTGGCATCTGTCATGTTAAACCTTGTAATGATTTGATTGGTGAAGTAGCTTTGATCAATTGTGATCATATGTGTTTTTTGATCATGCATGACTCGAATACCCAAAAAATGTTTAATTTCGCCACAGTCCATCATATCAAATGCGTTGCTAAGTTCCGTCTTGAATTTGTTCATTGTTTCCATCGAATTAGCCAGAATTAGTAGATCATCAACATATATGGCAATAATTATCAGCGATTGATCGTCTTGTCTTCTTCTTAGATAAATGCTGTGATCTGATTGTAGTCTTGTAAAATTTGATTGGCTGAGGTAGTTGTCGATCTTCTGATTCCACATATAAGGTGATTGCTTTAGTCTATATAATGATCAATTGAGCTTACACACAGCTCTCAGTGACAGCTCCGATTGGTCGATTCCTTCAGGTATCATCATGTAGATCTCTTCATCAAGATCGCCATTCAGGAACACAGTTTTTATGTCCATTTAGTGAATTTCTAAGTTTAGAGTTGCTCCGATCGATAAAAGTGCTCTGATCGACGTGAATTTTACCACAGGAGCAAATGTTTCATTGTAATCAATTCCTTGCTGTTGTGAATATCCCTTGGCTACTAATCTCGCTTTGTACCTGGCAACTGATCCATCAGTGTTGAGCTTCTTTTTAAATACCCATCTGCATCCAATCGGCTTGCGTCCCGCAGGTACCTCAGGTACAATTGTCTACGTGTCATTATTCTTAAGTGATTTAAGCTCTTAATTGATCACTTTCTTCCAAAGCTTTGCATCAGGCAGAGAAATTGCCTCCTTGTAGGTCATTGGGTCATCGGTCGATTCAATTAAATTAGCTTCTGACATGCGATCTTGCCAAATTTGTAGAGCTTCTGTATCTATCAATTGTTCGATTGGCTCCCAGGTATTGTCGTCATCATCATAGCCTAGCTATTTAACCAGATATTCCCTTTTTTCATCAATCTTGCATTCTCTGATGATCGCTTCGATGACATATTCTTGATCTTCTGGGTTGACAATTGTTGGGGATTTTAATATAATAGATTCATCAAATGTAACATCGTGGCTGATCTCTATCCTCCTATTGGTTGGATCCTAGAGCCTGTATGCCTTCTTTTCATCATGATAGCCAATCATTTTAAGCTTTTTGGATTAGGGCGCCAGTTTCGATCTTTTTCCTTTGCGAATATGCATATATGCATCAGCCTATATGATGCGCAAGTTACTGATATTAGGCTTGTGACCGTGCCATAATTCAAATGGTGAAGTACTCTCCTTATTGGCTCATGTTGGCAATCGGTTGCATAAATATGTAGCACTTGCAGCAAGTTCTGCCCAGAGTTCATCAGGTATGCCAGCAGTAATTTTAACTGCCTGGATTGACTCTATCAATGTCCGGTTATATCGTTCAGCTACACCGTTTTGTTGCGGCATGTCTGGTGTTGTCATTTCATGATGAATTTCGTTTTTGATTAAAAATTCGTACATCTCGGTGTTTACATACTCTCCTCCTCCATCTGATCAGAGAATCTTGAGTTTTCGGCCCGATTGCATCTCGGTGAATGCCTTGAATGTCTAGAATCGATCAAATGTATTACTTTTATTGTCAATAAAATATGTTGTGACATAGTGAGTGGCATCATCGATGAATGTTAATATATATTTTACTCCATTGACTGATGGCGTAGGCATTGGCCTGCACAGATCTGTGTGCACCCTTCCAATAGGCTCCATTGATCGATTTTTCACGTGTCCGAATGGCTTGCGGTGCGACTTCATATGTTCACACCCGGTATATATTTCGATTTGTCTGGTTGACAGCCACACATCTCCGAGCTCTGTGATAAATTTGTTGATTGATTGCAGAGTATTTCGGCCCAGATGGCCTAGTCGGTGATGCCATAATATATAGTCATCAATCTTGGAATCGGCGATGTTTACTTCTAGCTCTAGCTCTGGTGATGTCGATAAATGAAATAGGTTACCATCGGCTTGTCCGATTTTAATTTTCTCGTGATCTGCGCCAATTTTAATTACTGATCCATCACTCTTAAAGGTTATGTCATTTCTGTTATGTGTCAACACCTACACAGATATTAAATTTCTGGTGATCTCCGGTATATATAAGACATTCCATAATTTCAGCTCGTCGTCGAGCTCAATTGTCCCAATGTGCATCGCATGTAATTTCTCGTTCCCTACACACGTGACCAAGCCATCATGCTTAGCCACCGTCTCAAAAATCTCCAATTAGTTGAACATATATTGCATGGCGCCTAAATCGATGATAGCACCAATCACCAGATTTGCTTCGACTCTTGGTTTAGCCTTTTCTTTTTCTATTTTTACCTAATTGTTGAATTTGTTGTATTGAAATATTCTGTGTTCTCCCTCACAGATATAACATTTCCGAGGGTGTCCCCGAAAATTCCCACCTCGATTGGCTCCGCGATTGCCGCCTCGGTCACCTCTGTCATTATGACCTCCTTGATTGTTTCTATTATTGTTGTTATAGCCTCGGCTTCATCCGGTGCTTCCGCCTCAGTTGTCGCGACTGCTGCCTTGGTAGCCACCTCGGTCGCCACCTCAGTCGCCACCTCGGTAGCCACCTCGGTAGCTGCCTCAGTCTGTCGCGTGGGCTTCGTCACGCCTCTGCTTGTTATCCGGGTCGAACCTGATGCATGCAAGTTGTAAAGCCTCTAGCATAGTCAGCATATTCTCCTACGCAAGTATTAATTCCTGGTACCTGAGGCTTAGACTCCGGAGATATTGCGGTATAGCTTCTATATCGGTCTTATCTTCAATTTGCACTATAATTCGGTTGAACACGTCATTATAATCTTCGATCAATCCTTTTTGCTTCATCATTGCAAGCTTATCGCATATTCATAATAATTGTTCCATTGATGCGTATTTTTGCATCATAGCCTCTTTAAGCTCATTCTATGAATCAAATTCTCCCGATGTGTTTACATGCCTCCATAGCCACATTCTAGCATTGCCTGTAATTTTACTGATCGCTGCGTTGACTTCCTCCTTTTGTACTGATAGATTGGCACTAGTGATAAATTGCTCTATAGCATCAAAGTAATCAAACAATCTGGGTGTACCACCTGATCCATCAAATTTGTTGATCGATCTTAGGTACTCCTTCGCCAGATCATTAAGCTTTGTTGATGTTGTTGGTGATGGTGATGGTTGTGGCATGTTGCCTTCTGTAGCTGCATTCTGATTGGTTGGCGCGCTAGGTGATGTGATTGTTTTGTCGATTTTTGTCATCAATTCGCCCATTAGGGTTGCCAGCATGTCTAATTTATCTTCCTGATTTCTGATCGTTGTAGCCATCTGTTCCTGTCAATTGAGGCTAAATGCAATATTGCTCTGATGGTTGCTATCTAATCCTTCATCATCATTAAGGGTTTGATATCTGTTGTCTGTTTTTAATTTAGACTGCAATCTTGTCGATCTTGTTGCTGATGATGATGATGCATATAGATTGTCCATTTCGTCATGTCGCATCGTTGAAAAAATGCTATATTGTTACATGTTATTTATCATGTTGCTTTATCACGGTGTCGTTTGTCGCGTTGTTTATTGCTTTGTTTAACGCGTTGTTTATAATTTTAAATAAACACTTACTATAATCGCAGTTGTAACTGCTATGATTGCATAGATGATTGTGTAGATCTCAGGTTGTCGAGCTGCAATTCAAGCAGCTCGGGGCTCATAACCTGTTGAAATTTGATCTTCAAATATGTTTGGAGTAAAGAGCGTACTAGCTTATGAAGCCAATATGCATGTATTTATTAATGCTAAATTATGATTGGTTGATACAAAACAAAGATCGTCTAAGCCATGATTGAGTGATATAACAATTGATCGTTGATAGGAGAGATATAATAAGCTAATAATTTCAACAGTATCTGTCAGCATCTTAGCTGAGGTTTTATCTTATAATCTTTTTTCTTTACAATGAGAAAGTCTTTGACTTTGGTTTCATCTAGTATAAGATGTGTTGTCAAACAATTGTACATATATTCTATATAATAGATATATTGATTACAGAATAAGCATTTTATCTATACTATGTTACAATTGATAAGGGTGATTTGTTTTTGTTTAGTTAACTTGCAGTATCCTTAGCTATATTTTTCTTCAATTATATACAGTTAACTAATATCTCTAGGATCTGTTTTTTCTCCAGCTGCTATGCTTTTACTTGTATCTTTAACTTCTTCTTTTCTTATAATCTTTTCTCCAGAAATAGTATAAGTACTTCTGCATTCAAATGTGATATATTTATATCATCTATAATTGAAGCAGGTCTTTGTTTTCTTCTAATTGTCTCTGTTTTCTTCTTTCTTGAAATTTTTTTATCATATTGGATTATTGTTATAGTTTCCTTATCCTTCTCTGAATCCTCCTTAGGGGTTGAATCCTTCTCTATAGTATATATTAATAGTTGTTTTGCTACTTGAGCTAGAATTATAATTCTTATTTTCTATTTGAGTTTGTTATACTGATAGAATTATGCAGGCTGATTTGATAACCATACCAAAACACTATTGCTTGTGAGTACATGAGCTCCCTCTCTTCTTAATACAAATTTCTAACTATTATAGAAAAGTCTTGAATAAGATATCAGCTTGTGCACTACAAGTAATATGATTATTATCATTATAAGGCATTCTAATGATAATAAGATCAGTATTAATTTCTGCTATAAAGGCTTTAAAGATTTAGTTCCTTCAGTGTTGAATCTTGCTATAGCTAATTATTTCTTTACTTTAATAATGTATGTACTACTGTGGAATTTGTCAAGCAGTAGAGATCTAATGCCTTATTATATAGAAATATTAGGATATCTAAATTGGCCCATTCCAGCTACTTGAGCTGCTACCAAAGTTGTATCTTGCTATGTCAGTTTTCTTAGTAGGTTTTGCTACCAGATTGCTGCTAATTTTCTGAGAAATCTAGTAATTTTGTTGACTTAAGTATATAACTTAATATATATTTGTTTCAGTATATAATTGATATTGTTGGTGAGTCTATCATCTGGTACTCAATTATTATTCCAGCTGTTGGTATTGTAATTGGCTTCAACAGCTGATATAAATATAGTAACTTCTTTGGCTTCTCCATTAAAGAGTTGTAGATTAACTGCTTTGGTTATTTACTTATTCTATAAGTGTAGTTAAGACTACTACTTATACAGTTAATATAGTAATTGCAGCATTGGCTATAATATTAGTAAATATAGTTGGTACAAGTAGTAGTGATATTGGAGGTTCATCTTCTTCTCTATATATATTAAATGTATTCTCTTACTTTATAGTTAAATATTTTGTCTTCTGAGTCAAGATCTTCTGATTTTTCAAGTATATTAACTTTAAAGATAATTCTTTAAACAGTTGTATTAGCATCTTCTATAAAAGCAGTATTGGTATCATAATAGACAGTTGTATTAGATTTATATAGTTTGCTTACTTCAAGTACTTTTCTAAATAGTAATCTGCTAGATCCAAATGTATATCTAAATATGGATGTTATAAGGTTAATAGATTCCTTAATAGATAATGGTATAATAGATACAGTTGATCCTAATGGTGTTGTTTCTGCAAATTGTGTAAGATCTTCTATAACTAATTTCTTAAATAATCTATTTATAATTTGGTTATAAACAGCACCTTAGTGTATTGCATAATCATATGGTAAGTTGGTAATCTACTCTTTAATAGTTTATTAGTTATTATATCCTTATACTGTAGATATAAGGTTGGTAAAACAGTATTCTGCTTGTGTGATTAAAATAATATTACAATCTTTCTTAATATTCTCATAAAGAAAGTCTTGAAATGCATTGAAGTAGGTATCAGTTCTAAGAGGGTTTTTGAATTCTTCTAAAAGTTCATTGTAAAGTTTTAAGATATACTTCCCATAAATGAGCTATAGTTGTTAAATTGGTACTTCATAGTAGTTGCTGATATTGTATCTACTTAAAGAGTTCTATAATATATATTGCCTCTTTAGCTGTTGAAAATCAGATATATATAATATTTTAGTAGTACTCTGAGTATATCGGTTGTATCTAAAATGAATTAATAATTCTAGGCCTTTGTTAAATATTAGTAGTATATTTTTTATTATTAGTTATTATATAATTGTTTTTTATTACTATTGCTATCAAGTTGTAAGGGGGTTTTTCTAGAACCACTTATGAAAAAATATCTAATAATATTAATTTATATTAGACTTAGAAATCTCTAAGTATATCACAAGATTTCTAAGATATCAAAAGTACTTGTTTCTTTATAAGATTATTAATTATAATTTCAGATTCAAAGTCTTAGCACTCTTGATATATATAGAAGAAGAATAAGATCTTTAGCTCTCAAAGAGATCTTGAGTATATACTGCTATTAAACTAAAGTTTATTAAATAAAGATTTGAGGGATATTTATACAAAATTCTTAAAGTACTATACAGGTAGCTGCTTAGGTTACTACTTAAAATATTATTAGTTATACTAATATAATTGATTTAGAAATTTCATTCATTATTAAATAAGTTATCAATATCAATAGTATGAGGATAAGACTCTGGAATTGGCTAAGTACAGAAGATATAGGGGGCTTAATCGGGAATCAGTAGCTGGGCTAAAATCCGTACTGTAGGTAAAACCAAAGTGGAAAATAGAGTGTGTGGAGGAGTAAAACTGCGAAAATATTAAAGTGTATGTTAAGAGGCACTAGGGAATATTAGTCCCTTCAGATGTATATTAGCAATCAATTATCTATTAGATGTTAAAAAGGGTTCTCTTTCTTAGCTTGAATTCACTAAGCAATACTTTCTTTACCAGTTGCATTTGGATTATTAGACTTGTATTGGGCTCAAGCTCAGGCAAAGATTTATTGAATGGAAATAAAGGGGGATATTTATACAGTTTTGAAGAGGTACTATACAGGTAGCTGCCCTGTTACTACTCTTAAAACTATTGACTATTTAAAATATAAACTAATTATGGATTTATGTAATATAATGAGTTATATAAGTTATGGATTTAAGATGGTTAAAGATTTACAATGGTTAAAAAGTTAAGATGATTAAAAGGTTTCACAAATCAAGAAACTGTTCCAATTGGTCGAAATCTCTTTGTATTATGCTGATTTCTTCTTTAAGTTCCTCAAAGGCAGTTTGAGATAGTTGGTGAAATACAGATGGTCCAATTTTGGTAAGTCTTTTCAAGGCGGCTGGTCAGAACTAGAAGAGTCCATAAATCTGAAGGGCGATCCTTTGAGATTAGAGTGGAATCCCTTGATGTAGTGCTCATTTGCATGCCTCTGCATATTGTTGGTCCCATACATGTTCAAGATCTTCTTCCCAGATCCTTGCGATCTTATAGTAGATCTGAAATTCATCTTGTATCTATCATTTCTGAGCAATGTCAATGTTCTTCATTATTACTTAAGTCCTTCATAGGGCAGATCCTTCCTTAGGTAATAGTTTAGATAGAGGGTCTTCTAAGGCTTAGTATACTTCAATAACTCGGCTTTGGAGGTATTCATCATTGTTGAATCAGGGCATTTCATACTTGTATAAATCTTTCAGTCTCCTCTTATTACTCCTCTATTTATAAGTGTCATCTCCAGATAGCTAATAAATCAATTTTGTGCAAAGTATCATTTAACTTTTCCATAGTGTACTGGTGTTAGCTGAATTGTTCCTTTTGGGCTTCAGATCTAGATCGAAGTTCCCTTTATATCTTGAATATAGTATAGTCCTTCCCATTTTGGTTCAAGTTTTGCTGACCAAGAGGCTTCAACAATATTTCGATATATCAAGATTTAATCCCTAATATTTAATGTTTCAACCAGTGGATTCTTGTATTTCTATCGATCTTGCACTTTCTGGATGAACTTTTGTGCCTTGTTTCAAATACGTTTCAGTCTCTCCATATTATGTGTCATTAAGCTCCAAATTCATTCTTCATGTGATTCTCTCATATCGGCTTGTGGTACTCCCCTATTTGGCAATCTTTCATAGACTAACTCAAAAGGGCTGAAAGTCATAGTCTTCTGTTGTAAGCATCTGATTGTGAATAGTGCAGATGGTAACCAAAAGTCCTAGTCAGTATATGTCTTGCTTATCTTTGAAATTGTATTCTTGATCATCTGGTTCATCTGTTTGGTGAGTCCATTTCCTTAAGGGTAATAGGCAGTGGTTCAGATATATTGAATGCGGTATGTCCGATTTAATTCTTTCACTAGATCATTGCAAAATTCTATTCCTCTGTTGGATGTTATCTGTTTTGGTAGTCTATATTGGCAGATGATTCGTTCATGTATAAATTCTGATATTGTTTAAGTATCTGATGTCTCTATGGATTCTGCTTTGGGCCATTTCATTAACCAGTCAACTGCTATGACGATGTATTTCTTTCCAGTAAGGGTTCATAGAAGGGGTCCAATTACATCGATTCCAATATGTTCAAAAGGGGCATTTAGCATTGTACTGGGTTGCTGGGGTACAAAATTCTTGATTGTTTTCCTCTTCTGGCAAGTATTACATGTCCTGATATAATGTTATACATCTTTCTACATTTGTGGCCACCAATAAATTTTTGCTAACTGCTGATAGGTTCATTCTGCTCCTTGATATCCAAATAAGTGATAATCATGTGCTCCTGATAAAATGTTGTTCATATGATATGTTGGGATAACTATGCATCAATATTCTTTGTCTATTTGCAATATTTTGTATAACTCTCTATTCTGATATTCAAAGTTTTGTCAACTCCTAAGTATGATCTTCTTTCTCCATTCGTCAACTATTGATATTTTTCCTTCTCCTAAATACGTTGTGATCTGATAGTATAGCTCCTGATTCATTGGAATCACACAGTCTTTTCTTGGGGTGACATCTCCCTTCTTGGTATTCTAGACAATGCATCAGCATGCTGGTGTGTCTTTCCAGGTTTGTGCTAGACCTTGAAGTCATACTCCTGAAGTCTTATGATCCATTGGGCGTAGATTCTGATAGGTTGAACTTTGTTAAATAACCACTTGAGGGCCACATGATCTGTAACGAGGGTAAACTTTTGTCCGATCAGATAGTGGCAGAAGTACTCAATTGCCCAAGTTGCTGCTAAGTATTCTAATTTGGTTGCTTTGTAATTAGCTTGTGCTGGATTGGTTCCTTTGCTGGCATATGCAATCACACATTCATTCCCTTGTTTGTCTATCTGTATTAGGATAGCTCTGAGTCCTTTAACTGATCCATTGGTGTGTAAGGTAAATGGTTTTTCCCAGTCAGATCATTTCAGGATTGGTGTACTCATAAGAGCTTCTTTGAGTTCTTCCATAGCTAAACATTGGGGTATTCCAAATTCAAACTGGATTCCTTTTCTAAGCAGGTGGTACAGGGGTTGTGCAATCATAGAAAAGTCCTTGATGAATTTTCAGTAGAAGATTGCTAGTCTCAAAAAGGCTCATAACTCAGATACATTTGTAGGTACTGAGTACATTCAGATCTCCTTAGTCTTGCTCGGGTTAGTCCTCAGTCCTTCTGCTGTGATGATGAATCTGAGGTACTTCATTTCTGTTTCTCTGATTGTGCACTTCTTTGCTTTGAATCTGAATTCACTTTCTCAAAGTCTACAAAAAATCTCGATGATTCCCTTGACATGACTTAGCCAGTCTGGTGAATATAGCTGAATATCATTGATGTATACTATAATGTTCTTGCCAATCATATCTCTAAAGACATCTGTCATTGCTTTTTGGAAAGATGGTGGGGCATTGCATAACCCAAAGGGCATCCAGGTATACTAGTAGTGACTATCTTGTGTTATGAATACAGATTGTTCACTTGCTTCAGAGGTAAGTATAATTTGGTGATATCTAGTATACAAATCGAAACTTGAGAAGTATTGAGGCTGCTTCTCCACTAAATCCAGTAAGTTGTCAATCCTTGATATAGGAAATGCATTCTTTTTGGTAATGGCATTAAGGGCTCGGAAGTCTACGCAGAATCTTGGGGCTGTTGTTTCAGTTCTGGTCTTGTCCTTATTAATGATAATTTCCTTCTTTAGTGCAATGACAATAGGGAATCCCCAAGGGCTCTTTGATTTGATGATTATGCCATCATTTTCTAGTTGAGTGATTTCTTCAGTAACCCATTTTCGGTAGCTCGGGTTGAGGTGGTAGGGTGCCTTCTTGATTAGTTCATGGTCACCTGTATCGATATGATGTTGGTACTTGGGGTCCGCTTCTGTAGTACTTTCCAAACTAGTTATGAAGATGTCTTGGTTCCTGTTGATAATCGCCTTGATTTCTATGATTTGTTCTTCTTGTAAGTTTCTTCTGATTTTGACTACTAGACAGTCATTCTTTTCTTCTTCTTTTCGGTTTACTGAAATTTATTATTGGTTTATAATAGCTGCATTAACTCCTATTGATCCAAATCCGCCTTGACCTCTAGCTGTAGTTCTGACCAAGTTGGGATGTTACTCTCGGAGTATAACCATTGCATAAGGTAGGATAATCATTTGTGCAACTCGGTCTCCTTTCTCCAGGTTGATCCGATTGGTTTGGTATCGGTTAACTACAATGACTCTGATAGTTCCGGTATAATCTTGATCAATTACTCCTGCATCTGTAGTGAGTCCTGCTTTTGCTAATGAGCTCCTTGGTTTCACTATTCCAAAATATCCTTCTGGTATTTCTAAGGCAAATCCAGTATCGAGAATTGTGCTATCTTCAGGTTGTAGAGATATACTTTCTGGGGTCATAAGGTCAAGTCCTGCTGATCCTTCTGTGGTGTGCTGAGGTAATGGTAGCTCATAGTTGGTTCGGCGAGTATTGATCATAATGTTGATCATGTCTTCATTGTATTCTTAGTGATGTTTATTGTCCCAGTCTTCAAGGTAGGTTTCATGATACTTATAGTTGAAGTGTTGATCTGGATACTCTGATCTTTTGGCTACTATCCACATATCTTATATATTCCATTCGTCCCAGTATTTGTTCTGAAAATCATCTCGGTTTCTAAAGAAATATGACTTGCTGATGAAAGGTATCTTCTCTTTGCAGATATCCCAGATGCAGTTTCCATCTTTAAAGGGGTGTAGTTGTTTTCCTGAGTAGGGTCCTTGATAAAGGTCTGGCATTTCTTGCTTCTTAGGTTGTGGAGGCTTGTTATGTATCTGTGGTTTGGTAGGCATGTGTTCCTGAAGGCTATCTTCTTTTGGGATCTGCTTTGTTTGTAGACAGTTGCACATCATTTCTGTACAATAAATCTGTTGTTCGCAGAATGGACAGTATTGGTATTTCATGTTTCAATTGATGAGGTAGTTCTATTCCTTTTTGTAGAGTAGTTGCCAGCCATGTTGAGCTTTTTCTTTATCATCTGTATCCTCGAAGTCAATATTGTGGCTTGATCTGGGTTGGACAACCATAACTTGATCGGGTTTGTTCGTAATATCCTCTGTTTTGGGTCGAGCTCCCTTGTGAATGTTGATGAGGATCTGGAAGGTTCTTCCTCTGCAGGTAATCCTCATTCTTTCCCTAAAGATATCAATGACAGCTCTTGCTTTATCTAGCTATTCATTTCCTAAGATAACATTATAGGTCTACGTGTCAATGACAAGCATAGTCACAAATATGGTAATATCTCTGAATCAGATGAGAATGTCCTTTATTTTTCCGAGGGGTATTGCATGGTTGCTGCCTGCTATAGTAAAGTTCAGACTTGTTGGCAGTTCAATTCCCTATCCCAATCTGTCAAGTGCTTTCTTGGCGATGATACATCCTCCTGCTCTTGAATCGATGATGGCTTCAAAAGGTATTGACTCGATAGTGTATGTGGCAATGGCCAAGGCTTTCCTGGTATCTTCTTCATCACTCATTTCTTCTGCCAATGGTTGGGCCTAGTTGATCTCGATCACCTTGAATCCTGGTTTAGTATTACTCAGTCCTTCTCTGATTTAGGTCTTGATGGCTAGATTGAGTTCTGCTGCTTGAGCAAAGGTCATGCTAACTTGGCGATTCTTCATGTCTTTCCAGGCATTATAGTGATAGGTTTTAGTGCATCAAGTCCAAGTTTCATGACTTGGGCTTTTTGACATCAGTTAATCTTGACTAGGTTCTTCAAACTTGCTGAAATCCGGGGCCTTATATATGACTTTAGGCTTCTTGCACTTGATGACTACCTCAGGTTCCTTGTTCTTCTTGTTTCCTTCTGGGTGATTGTAAGGTTTTCCTGGAGGTTGGCCTGGTTTCCTTCCTGGTATGGCTGGTAGAATCTGGATATCTTCATTGTCACTATCTTCAAAGATCTCTCGAATCTGGAGGGTTAGCATTTGTGCAAGGTACATCCTGTCTCTTTGTCTGGTCTGCTGTTGGCAGTTACTGTTACTTGATTCTGCTCTTCTATTTGTCTCTAACTGACAATTTCTGGCAATATGTCCTTCTTCTCCACATTTGTAGTATGTCAAGAATTGATCGTAATTCCTGTTACTCTGATTATTGTTCTGATTTGCAGGTTGAGCACTGTAAGAAGAGTTGTAAGACTGTCATCTAGGTTAATATTGCTTTTTCTCAATGTTGGCAATGTGTGCTTCCATTCTAGCAAACTTGACAGTTAACTCATCAATATCTCGCTTGGTAGGTACTGGTTTTCCAGTTACTGTTGCGTTGATGACCGGTGTAGGATGATATGGCTCACTGACTTCTCTTCTTCTGAATATAGGCACCACCATCTGTTGGTAGATATCTTGACTTGGATTTCGTGCTAGCTAGTATCTCTGAGTGAAATTAACTTTTCCAAGTAGATCAAGAGTAGTAGGTGATGACCGAATCACAAGTGCTAATTCTGCTTGTATTCCCTGCATGAAGATTGATTCTGCTATCTGGTCTTAAACTGCATCTACGTATCCTGTGGTTTCGATCATGTCTCGGACTTTGGTGTAGAACTCCAAAGGTGACTGGCCTTTTTCTTATATAGTTTGCATAATCTGATCCCTCAGCTGTTGTTGTATTTCTACTATGTGATATCTGGTTCTCAACCATGTATAACAAGCTGTGATGGATACTATATCAGTTGGTGGTGCTGCTAATCCTTCATTTGCTGCTCCTGCTGTAATTGCTGCATTATATTGGGTTTTTGCCAGTCCTCTAAGTGCTGCCACAATGATGCCACCATGTTGTGCTATGTTTAGTCCTCTTGCTACGACATAAAGTTGAATGTTATCAATAAATCGATTCACTGACTTGGCTGGTGTATATCCTAAAAAGGTAGGTGGTGATAGTGACATGTCAAAATTTTGTTCTATTGGTTCTTCTTCTTGTTCTTCAAATAGTGTATTGATTTCAAAATCATTAGTCCAATACCAGATTGGTCCGTCCAATTCTTCTTGGTAGATACTTTCTACTCCTTCACTGTCGTATTCACTTTCAGTTCCTTCTCTTGATAGTTGAATATGCTTGTAGGTGATAGTAATTCCAATCGTACTTGTAGATGCATCTGATCTATCCGATTCTTGTGATAGTCTTCAGTAGTGTTTCCAAATTAGTGTTCTTACTAATCTTGGTGGTATGTCTGGATGGTCTGTCTTATCAAGGTTGTTCACGGTAGTGAAAGTATATCACTGGGGTATGTACTAATAAAATCGAATATTACCCCCCCACGTTAGGCGCCAAAATGTGAGGATGAGACTCTGGAATTAGCTAAGTATGGAAGATATAGGGAGCTCAATTGGGAACCAGTAGCTGGGCTAAAATCCATACTGTAGATAAAACCAAAGTGGAAAATAGAGTGTGTGGAGGAGTAAAACTGTAAAAATATTAAAGTATATGTTAAGAGGTGCTAGGGAATATTAGTCCCTTCGGATATATATCAGCAATTAATTATCTGTTAGATGTTAAAAAGGGTTCTCTTTCTCAGCTCGAATTCACTAAGCAATACTTTCTTTACTAGTTGTGTTTGGATTATTAGACTTGTATTGGGCTCAAGCTCAGGCAAAGATTTATTGAATGGAAATAAAGGAGGATATTTATACAGTTTTGAAGAGGTGCTATATGGATAGCTGTTCTGTTACTACTTTCAAAACTATTAGCTATTCAAAATATAAACTAATTATGGATTTATATGATATAATGAGTTATATAAGTTATAGATTTAAGATGGTTAAAGATTTATAATGGTTAAAAAGTTAAGATGGTTAAAAGGTTTCACAAATTAAGGAACTGTTCCAATTGGTCGAAATCTCTTTGTATTATACTGATTTCTTCTTTAAGTTCCTCAAAGGCAGTTTGAGATAGTTGGTGAAATGCGGATGGTCTAATTTTGGTAAGTCTTTTCAAGACGGCTAGTCAGAACTGGAAGAGTCCATAAATCCGGAGGGCAATCCTTTGAGATTGAAGTAGAATCTCTTGATGTAGTGCTCATTTGTATACCTCTGCATGTTGTCGGTCCCATATATGTTCAAGATCTTCTTCTCAGATCCTTGCGATCTTATAGTAGGCCTGAAATTCATCTTGTGTCTGTTGTTTCAAAGCAATGTCAATGTTCTTTATTATTACTTAAGTCCTTCATAGGGCAGATCCTTCCTCAGGTAATAGTTCAGATGGAGGGTCTTCTAAGGCTTGGTATGCTTCAATAACTCAGCTTTGGAGGTATTCATCATTGTTGAATTGGGGCATTTTGTACTTGTATAAATCTTTCAGTCTCCTCTCAATAGTGTTGATAATATCTATAGTATTAATAATATCTGTAGTATTGATGAAATCTACAGTGTTGATGAAATCTGCAATATTGATGAAATCTGCAGTGTTAATTAAATCTGCAGTATTGATGATTTTAGTAGTGTTAATGATTTTGGCAGTGTGGATTTCTTTTTTTATATTCAATTCAGATAAGGAAGTATTAGTTTCCTCTTTAAGACAGTTGTTATCTATTGAGTAATTTCCTAAGAGGTAAAGTAACAATATCTCTTTTTCTGTATTTTGTAAGTTTTTTTATTGGTATAAGCTTAGATTGCCAAGGTATTTCAATGTAGAAGGCTAACATTAGAATATATTGAAGGTCCTCTTAGCTATGCATCTTTTCCAAATAGTTAGATCTAGGTATTTAGCAGATTCTCATTCTATCAGTTCTTGATAGTTTTCTTATTTAAGTTATAAGGTATATCCCATTTGGTAGTAGCTTCTAAATTGTCTAGTAGTACTGTTAAATTAGTAGATACTGATATTTTTTTTTTATAAATTCTATTATATTGATAATATCTTCTTGAGTTACTCTAGTATATAATTGTGGTAGTTTATTATATTAGTTGATAATTATATTCTTCACTATATTCTTAATCTATTTATAGTTTAGTTAGAGTAGAGTTAAGCATCTGGTAGTATTTCTTTGCTGCAATTGAATAGGATAAGGTTTTTGAATTCTCTAGATTTGGTAATTAATAGCAGGTATAGTTTATCTTCCTATAATTAATTATTTTATCTATTATATATCATTCTTACAAAAAACTACTACTCTATGAGCTCAAACTGTATTAAATAAATAATTTTATTAGAAAAATGGTTAATTAATCTATAAACTATTTTATTAAGAGCTGCTAACTATTTTACTAAGAGTTATAAACAAAATAGCTATAAACATAGATACTAGTCATAGACTACAAACTATTATTGGTGAACAGCTGTGAACTACCCTAAAACTCTGCTAGAACAATATTGCAAATCTCGAACACCTCTAGAACAATATTACAAACTATAAACTAGCTAGAATAGCCTGTAAACAGTCTGTGAACAGCCTACAAGCATAGATACTAGTCATAGACTATAAACTGAAAATAGTTTCCTGATATTATTATCTTATCTACAAGTGCTCATTTTCTTATCTAAATATGAATATGCTTGATTAGCCTCTCTACCTCAACTTAAGCTTTTATAGTAGTATAAAGAGTATCTTTTATCTTTTTATATTATATAACAGTAGAGCATTCAATATTAAAATAGTTAGCAATACTTTGCTGTGTCTCTCCAACTTTCTTCAAGTTATCAAGAATTTTAACTTTATCTTCAAGAGTTAAGTTCATCCAAAATTTACAAGGAGGTATAGTATAGATAAATAAAATAATATAGATAAGTAAAATGGTATAAGTAAATGAAATAGTATAAATAAGTGAAATAGTAAAAATAAATAAAATAGTGTAGGCAAGTAAAATAGTATAGATAAGTGAAATAGTATAAGTAAGTGAAATGGTATAGATAAGTAAAATAATATAAATAAGTAAAATAGTATAAATAGATAAAATAGTATAGACAAGTAATATAGTATAAGTAAGTAAAATAGTATAAGTAAGTGAAAGAATAGTGCAGGTAAGTGAAAGGATTCAGAAAAAAAGGATAGGGAATTGTAAGGAAAAAAAAAAAATAATTAAATGAAATGATAGTTGAGCAGTCTTGTAAATTATTTGGGTATCTATCAAATTTGTTAATTTTATTCTGTCAAAAATTACAGAAATCAGCCTATTTTTAAATCCCAATTTAGAATGTGTTACAACTCATCAAACTTTAGTTATATTGGTTCTGGGCAAAATGTGTTTATGTTTGAGTAGTATTTGTGTCTCAACTCATAAGATTTACTTATAAGGAAATCCATTCCCAGGGTGAAGGGTGTTTCAAGTCACGTTGTGTTCCAAATCATGTGTGTTTCAAGTCACGTTCAACTGTATCAAGTTGTGGAATGGACCATATATATTTTTACATTTTTTATTTTTGAATAATTAAATAAAATAATTATACTTAGAAATTTTAAAATTTACTTTATAATTTTTTTTTATCTATAAGCTTATTCTTAATAAAGTTTTACTTTATTATCTTCAGATTTTATACTGTAGTCTTTATTATTATCTTCATAGTATCTGAAGTCATTCTTTTTAAAGAATAAGCTATTATTGAAAGTAAGATAGAGAGAATATACTTTTACAGAGTCGCTA
>RBNK01000787.1:0-20478 GCA_003990785.1 Endogone sp. FLAS-F59071
AAATAAAATACGGAGCATAAGCCACTGTTCAATGACCTGGCAACAGGACCCAACTGTAACCCCCTTTAATAGTTGTCTTTTTTCTTTTTTTTTTTTCCCCCAAGAGCCAGTTGTCAAGGTCATGGTGAATGACGTAGGTATTCATGGTCCCAGACGGTTAGGCAGAATCAGAGTTTTGAAAATGAAATAAACTCTTGAAAATATTAAACATTTCTGATGAATATAGCCGATTTCAACAAAAAATCCCAACTATCACACAAGATATAAAAAAGTATATAGTTAACCATCAGGAAGTCCTTTTAGTGCATGGAGGCATGGCCGATCGCGTAGGCAACAAGCACGGAGGCATCGGGCACGGAGGCAACAGCAAGGATTCTTTGGAGGAGATGAAAATCGCAAGACAACAATGTCGTCGCTTTGTCTTTTTAATCTCACACTTATCATCTTTGAGTGCATCGTTGTCTCGCGAAAATTTAACATCTACTTGATTGAAACATTCACGATCCTCTTTCTCATTTAAAATCACGGAACCCGAAGTGACTGAATACATTAGGAAAACTTTTAAATAGCTCGCGAACAGTATTACTAAGATCTACGAACAAAACAGCCACGAGCACAGATGCTAGTCGCAGACTACGAACTGTTTTTGTCAGAACAGCACTACAAACAGTGTAAACTACCCTAGAATTACCGAACTACCACAGAACAGACTATGAGCACGAACTCTTGTCATAGACTGCGAATTGAAAATATTTTTCTGATGCTAGTATCATCCGTTCATCCGTAAGTGACAATTTCATCAGGAAAACTTTTAAATAGTTTGCGAACAATATTACTAAGAGCTATGAACAAAACAACCACGAGCATGGATGCTAGTAGTAAACTATGAACTGTTTTTGATGAGCTTGTTAGAACAGCACTACAAACAGTGCAAACTACCTAGAACACTCTAGAACAGTATTACAAAAAGCACAAACTACCACAGAACAGGCTAGAACAGCATAAGAATAGCCTACAAGCATGGATGCTAGTCATAGACTATGAACTGAAAATAGTTTTCCTGATGTTGATGGAGCACTTCTTTAGTATTTTACTTAGTTACTGTAGTATAGTTTATTAATTACTATACCGAAGGTTCAATTTCCTGTTCCACAGTGCGCCTTTCCTTTGTTTACCATCCGCAGCTTCTCAACCAGGTCTTTCTTTATCATCCGTCATCTTCCGCCCACGAGATCCTTCCGCATGTCCGTTCCCGAACCGATATCCACAGCGCTTGATAGGAGGGTATTTTTATGTAACTACAGACTCTTGTAAAATGGTGGTGCGCTAGTGCTTTGGTGCCTTTGATAGCGACCAAGCTGGCAAACCTCCCGCTGTGAAAGTAAACTCCTTATCGTAGTGGTCCACGTTATCCTCGCTGCTGGCGTTACAAGGCTTCACACCACTATACCCAAAATCTCGCGATCGTCAGGCTTAACGCTGTATTGGTCAATCTGAAGCCGGATAGAAAAGAACATCGAATTCTATTCGTGCAAAATTGGGAGGCTGCCTCTGTCCCGCGATGGTAGGAACTGT
Organism: Endogone sp. FLAS-F59071; assembly: GCA_003990785.1. NCBI lineage: Eukaryota > Fungi > Mucoromycota > Endogonomycetes > Endogonales > Endogonaceae > Endogone > Endogone sp. FLAS-F59071. The sequence goes on from RBNK01000787.1 coordinate 1,576, forward strand.
TCCAAATGACTCCACTATTTTTCAAGCTCGTCTCTCTTCTCCTGCACGGGATCGTAGTGAAAATCAAATTAGTTTTTGGTAATGATGGTCAAGTCAAGAGTAAAAGTTATATACAAAACATCGGAGGTGACTTGTATCGCAAAACGAAAACTCAATGTCTTCTTTCGGGTTGACGAAAAGTATGCACTCGCACAGCGGTTGGGAATAGCCTACTGGTTACAGGTCCTCAATTTGGCCACATGTGAACTAGCGGACCTTGTGCACTGGGACGACAATTCTAATGGACACATGCTTAGGAGAGCAGAGTAGCTCAAAAGTTCAAAGCAAATTAGGTGGATCTGAATCGCCAATACCGGTTGCGTATGCAATAGGAGATTCATAACGTTTTGATTGCTAGACTTGAAGAAGCAAGACATTATAAGAATTGCCATCAATCAAGATCAGGAAAGCAAAGTTTTTTTTTTTTATCATTCAACACCGACCAATAAGTATTTTGTACAAAATTTTGAAGGCGTTAAACTATAATTACATCCAACCATATTTACATCTCTTTCCCCTTCAGTATATGCGCATTAAGGTGGTGCTTGTTCAGCGCCACCTCCCCTTGAAAAGTCCGGTCGCACTTGGAACAACTCATCTCGCACTCGAACTCTCTATGCCGCATGAGCTGAGCGGGGTAGTCAGAGCCAATGTACTCTTTGCCGCAGCGGCAGCACTTGGAGGGAAACGGCGGTGGCGGTGGGCCAGGAATCTTGTAATGGGGCAGGCGGGATGGTTTGGCCCCCATTGGCGTCGTATGGTGAATGCGTAGAGGGCGGGAGGCGGCGTGTTTTTGAACTTGTTATCGAAGTGGGAAAAGTATAATTCTGTGCCTCACCAATTGTGAAGTAATTTGTCTTGGCTTTATATCAGAAAGAACAGGACCCCTATTGGGGTCTGACTGCGACATGTGGCGCAGTAACACATTTCTGACGAATTGCGTGTTTATTCATCGACTCTTCTCGATGAATCGTTGCCGCATGTAAATGAAACACGACTCAGACGTGTTACACAGGGAAAATTGTCGAACAAAAGAGCAGTTTAATGATTAGATAGAGCATGCGCAGTGTCTCTTGGGCATTTAACGCGCCTTCGAAATTGCGAATTTAAATAAAGAATTTGCTGTTGGGTGTTCAGCTTGTAGAGATTGATCGAGAACACCCATTTTGTAATATGCGACTATGGATATATGTATATTTTATAGATTTATAGTTAAAAAAAAAAAAAAAAAAAAAAAAAAAAAATTCTTATAACTAATATTATTTATTAACTAAAGTAAAATGATTAAATATTTTATTATTAAAATATAATTACGTATATTAAAAAGAACCAAGTAAATAATATTATTTTCTATAACTAAGTAAATAAGTATTTCAATGCAATTTGAAAATTTTCAATAGAACTAGTAAATAATAATAATAGTTGAGATATCATTGCTGTTAAAGTACTCTATAGATAAGGTGAGAAGAGAAGACGATAAAAAAATGGCTCAATGTGTACGGAGATGATCTAAGTTTGTACATTACATATTAAATACGTAGTGTTGAAAGAGATCTGGATTACAAAGGTTTATATAGAATTCGAATAAAAATTTTAAACCTTAATAGGCCTCACTATTTCTTTAAAATAAAAACAAATAAAACCTTATACTAAAGTAAGTATTGGCTAGCCCGATTCGTTCAAATGACGGCTATTCCACTAAACGACTTGTCTACAACAAGTGCCCCGTGGATCAAGGTTATCGGGTAATTCGTTATATATATATATATATATATAAACGGCCACGCAATTATTTATCGTACATGTACGAATGTCACCAACCAACTCTTCAAACCACTGGCAAAGAGACCACAGGCAACAATACCTATTCACCTTTTTACCTGTTTTCGTGCTCTTGATAGGACGCCCGTATTTTTTAGGATAGGGTTCTGCAACGCCATCTGGTGCCTCAGCTGGCGTAGATCTTCTATCAGCGTCAAGAAAATTGTTAGCGCGGGAAGGTGGAGCCACTGAACCGGCTTCGAAGTTGGACTTTTCTTGCTTTGATGACGTGGCTAGACAAATTGAAATGATGGAGCGTCGTTTACAGAGAATCAGGTTTCCGGAAGACTGTAAGCAATAATTCTTGAGATGAGCCCTTCTTTACCATGTGCGGCTAATAAAGGTGTTTACAAAAGAAATTCGACGGTTGTCTGGAACATACCCTAGGCAATTCAGACACAAAAATGGTTAGCAAAGTAGCCAAGTTATTGAATCAAAGACCGCACCACTCGTTCAAAACCTGACGCTTATTACCTCGGAGCTTCCGGATATGTCTTAATCTTACTCCGTTTGGTAGGTGTCACGGTGGTCCTGGCACTAAAATGTTTATGGACAGTATTCGCTGCTCGTCGTCATCGGGCATCTCACTATCCTATTGACGGACCAGCTTCTGAAGCAATTTGATGATAGGCAAATGATTAATATAGTATAGACTCACTGCCATGCGTTTTGTCTTTCCCATTTGGTTTAACCTCGCATGGGACCTCGAGTCTAAACTTGTTTAGGGTAGTGAGCCAAAGACCATTTTTCTTCCCACCTCCCTTTTAATAATAATACATAATACTCACATTTAAGGATCGCGTAATAACCTATGATGATAGACAATTTCTTATTCCTGTTATTTTAATTTGGTACTTGCTCAAGTTATCCGTACATCTGAATAAACACGATTGGTCGTGTACATTATTGATAGTGTGTGAAAAGAAAAGAAAAACCTCACCAAGCATATATAGATAAGCCAATACTGATTCGCCCACAGACGTCAATTGCAAATAATGGTGGTTCTGCGCATTGCGTTAGTTACGGAACTTGAATATTTTATTAGCGACGCAGCTGAATAGGACCCAAAATCACGTGGGGTTTGAAAAATTACCAGGGCACCTCCCCTGCGTAACATGGTGCTTAGGAATTTACTTTTTGCTTGTAACCCTGTTAAGAGGTTATCAACACGATTTTTGAGGAGTTGTTACTTTTGCAAATCACCAAGTTGATTAGATTATTCGTAAAGTTATTTGGATTCAAATTCCTAGTCTGGCTCTCCTGGTCAGGATGCAGAACGCGAACTCTACATTCAATTCAATCCAACCCGCTTGACACTCGTCCATCGCCTCAGATGATTGCGTACTTCTCAATCCCTTTGCATTTTACCCTTGTCATTGTCATTGATTCTTGAGCTTTATCTTGCACAGTACAGCCCAAGGAAATCTTGAGTCTAAAAAAGGACGTGTATATGGTCATTTAGGGGTTTTTTTTTGTTTTTGTTTTTGTTTCTGGTTTTGATTAGGGGAATAAAGATCGAGTAAAGCTATTGGCTGCAGAGGGTGAGAGGGGTCGTAAGGTATAACGACAGTATAAACGAGTACGGCGAAATTATTTGATCGCAGGAAGGCGTTGATCCCGATAAACAGGAACGCGACACACCTTGAGTGCATGCGTAATACGTAATAATCAATCTTAGCATGTTGAGGGGTGGGGGAAGGAAAAAAAAAAAAAAAAAAAAAAAAACATGGCGAACCGTACAAGCTTTAACCATCCCAAAATTGACGCTAGCTCATTGATGAATTTCCGCACGTTAACTAAATAGCCTTCGGTGAAACTGCCGTAAACATATTGGCCTGAAGCGCTTGTTTAGGGGGAAAGACTAGTCCTGTGGAAAGACTTTTGATTATTGGCCCTGATACCTTTGATCTAATGTTTTTCGCCTGGCTGCCAATCTGTCTAATATCCTGATTTTCTGACTCATTTTTAATTACGAAGTGCGTCGTGATATGATAATTTTTTATTCTTAGGAATGGGTATGGGAATGACAGAGTTCCAACAGCTGCTCGGTTCTTTGGATCGAAGGGCATGGAATATGTGAATAGGGATATAATAAGATACAAAGATTGTCATGTTGAAGGGGAAAAAAAAATTTTTTTTTTGTTGGTTTGTTTGCAGAAATCTATTGACACAAATCTGTCTAAATAATGGATGGATGGAAAGACGAAGCAAAAGTTTGTGGAGCTGATAAAGCAACCATATCTTTAAACGAATCTCTGATCAACAGAGATTGAGTAATGAAGCGAAGAACATATTTTTCTGTTGACATGCAGATCGAAAGAAATTGAAAGGCATGAAAAGGGAATGATAATACAGGTATATATATACATATGGGTGGTAGAAAAATGAATTGGAGGGTTTGAAGGGACAGATTGTTCTTATGGTGCCCATCAGGCCATCAGGATCCAAGGGTCACCGCGTTTGACTTATTGTTGTTGATCTGGATAGGACTGACAGTCTCGCAACGCAAGCATTTTGATGGTACTATGAAATCAGCACGGCGACGATGCAGAGAGATGGCATACGAATCGGTGGTAGTCTTTAGAGACCAAGTGCTGTCAGCGAGTTCATGCTGCTGGAGCCAGGTTGCCTCCACCGACTTCTCGCTGAGGCTTGTGGAAGTGATGTCATTGAAGGATAGATTCCATTCAGCGAGGCAGGATCGCAAAATGTCTTTGCGGCGGCAAGCTTCGCAACAGTATAGCTCTGGGTCTTGAGTCTACGTGTCCATACAACGGGGGATATGCGAGGGGGATTTAGGGTACGAAGAGCAGAGAAGCTAACATGGAAACAGTTTGTGTGATTGGGAGGCCACTTACGATGGCGGAATCGATTTTCTGGTCGCAAACAATGCACCACGAAAGATCCATTTTTCGTTCGGAAAGAGTACGGGTATTGGGGAACGAGGGGTAGAAGGGGCAGGACGGAAGGGGGGCAGGACGGAAGGGGGGGCCGGGAAAACGTTTGTTTACGGCGCCTCGGACGAGAAGTGGTTAATGGCTGAAAGATTTGGCTCGGCGTAAGCGTATAATTTATAGTACTCTAACCGCTGAGGTACCCGGAGACCCTGTGACGTAAAACTGGGGCGTTTGAATCGGGCCAATCCTCGTTCAGAGCCATTCCAAATCAAATCCAAATACCTATTGCGCTCAAAACCCTACACCGGCGAACCGGGGCCTCGTGCGCTAGCGCGCAATGTGTTAACCTCAATGATGACATCATGCATGTTTTGTGGGTTTCATCCGATATCATGAGAGCCATCGCGTTCGCGTTCACGTTGATTTATCACACCTCATGAACTCTTCGGCTTTCTCGATGAAGCTCGGCCTGCCAACTGGCCCATCGATTCATTGTCCGGGGAAGCAAGCTTGGACATTGATTTTTACACCATGCCATAAAATGAAAACCCTGATCAGAGTCAAAATTGCAGATTTTCCTTTTGCACAACCTCAGAAAACGTGGGGCGCCCCAAATGGGGCCTGGTCGGTACCGGGCGCGCCAAATTTAAAGGAGTATCCTGAAAGGAAAGGCCATGGAAGCGTCTTTGTCTAATGTGTGGAATCACAAGATCAGACTGTATACGTCTTAAAAGCTGACCCTTGAATTCCTGCTCCGTGAGAATCAGTATTGCCATCGTATACTGCCTGGAGCATTCTGAGAAGACCAAGGAAATACAACAATGGAATTCATCCGGAGCCTCCCACCGAAAAAGAATCTGGCTGAATAGAACTCATAGGTCTTTTCGACCGATTCAACGATTTTGTGAAAGAACTGTCTACATTGACACATTTTCAAAGGGTACCAGGCAGTACCACAAGGAAATAAATTACTTTTGGAAAGGATGTGAGTTGTTTTTTTTTTTTTTTTTTTTTTTTTTTTTTTTTTTCGTCAGCACATAAACAAACAACGTTAGTTTCGCTCAAAAAATTGAGTTTGTAATTATCACGACTCTCAGTATTGCCGAAACGACAAAGTCAAAGCCGATATAGAAAATGATTAACAGTTCCCGAGTAAATATTCGTCGCTGGCGTATGCTGGCACCGTGAGACAAAAGACCGCGTGCCACACAAGCAAAAGGGCATGCAGGAGCCACGTAACCGTCATACTGCACGGTGCTGACAAAAAAGAATTCACCGACGACGGTGGGGTGAACCATATCATGAACGGATTAGCTGCAGAACACCATTGGGTTCTGTTTTGACGCCATCAATAGACTTGTACGCAGTAATTTCCGGTTTATGTCAATTGGATCCCATCGGAAATTACATTTTACGTCAAGTGAAGAGAGATGACGATTCTCCATGGTGATCATACATCTGATAAACTCGGCGAATTACAATAAACTTGCATGATGCAACGCCAAACTTTTTTTTTTTGATTCTGGGAAATGTATCAGTTCCAATTAATTGCGGTGTGATCTGCGATGTATGATGATTCCTGGCCACTCATGACACTATCAAGAGCGCTTGGTTCTCGTTATAATTAGAATGAGTTAAAAATGTTGGATCGAGGAAACAGACCAACGGCAGACATCGCTGCGGCTTGCGATAAATCTCAACTGTGAAAGGAAAAAAAAAAAAAAAAAAAAAAAAGGAAACCACCTGATACCGCTGGATGCAGCCATCCCTCAGTGTAATTACCGATAAGGAATATCTCAGGAATATTGAAAAAAATATGAGCGAGTAGCAGGAGAATAATGAAATGATCTGATTCGCTGCCGACGATCACCCAAAGTGGTCCAGTGACGAGCAATTTTTTGTCGGCGTGCGGCAACAAAGCGAATCCCGTTGTCGGGAGCTGGGTGGCACGGCGTCCTATCAGCGGAAGTGGCTGCTTCCATGGGTGAGGTTGAGGAAAAAAAAAAAAAACAAAAAACAAAAAACAAAACATTAGAAATGAAACACGCAAGGGTGCTTGACGCAAGACACGACAGTCACAGACTAAATTAATTGACTTGATACAGTAACTCACAATAAATAATAACACATTATATAATTACCATCTGTACATCAAAAAAAAAAAAAAAAAAAAAAAAAAAAAAAAAAAAAAAAAAAAAAAAAAAAAAAAAAAAAAAAATCAAAATCAAAATCAAAATCAAAAAATCAAAAAATCAATTATTTGTTGTGGGATGATGCAAAAACTAAATATGTAATTATATACGCCAAGCCTAAAGTTTGACATGCAAAACCAAAACTACAATATTCATTACGTTTTTACATTTACATTTTGTATATAAGTAATAGACGTGACTTGCAAAATGAATACCCTTCCCCATGTTTACAAGAGGCCTTTGGCATCGGAAGGTTATCTGATTATATCCGTCGAGCTTTACTACTATCTGCAAAATAATCCTCAAAAAATGCCTTTGGCAATCTTAACACCGTGCTTAGTCCTACATGGCACCAAGTTCCCATTGATAACCCACCCAAACTGAGCAAGCAAGGGATATGGCTTCGATCACAGATTTACCAGCACACGCTCGATGACTGACCACCCCGGGAGAAGGTTCTCGCCTTTTTTTTGACGCAGGGATTGAATGCACGTGATGACGACACCAGAAAGCCCAGCTGTTTTTTGAATGTGCATTTGTCGCTGTGCCAAATCACAAAGGGACCAAGCTGAAAAGCTGCGATGGGTAGGAATCACTGAATAGGTTTAAAAGGAGGCGGGAACGGGAATTAAGATTTTTTCGGTAAAAGATATCTGTTAGTCGCATAACTATGTTAAGATGAGTCAATGTGCGAAGCTTATTGTCCTGTGACCGTTAATCATATTTACGCACAGCGCTATAGACTTGATCACCTTAGAGTCAACACAATTTTGAAAGAAATGGGAAATGGCAATCAATGCATGCGCAGTCGACAACTGGCACTGGCTCAAGAAATGGGATGGAGGAAATACTAGGCATCCTGGAAAGGCAAGCAATACGGTTGTAAAAATATAAAGTGATTGATAAAGATAAGATTATCCAAGACTTAATCAATTGCTCAGCACAAGATCCGCACATTTCAAGTTGCTGGTCTAATTATTCTCACGTATCGTCTGACTCGGATGCCCATTATTGTACAATTCATATACCCACGCAGAGACACTATATATTAACAGTCACCGAGACAATTTGGCCGCCGTCGTTCATAATCAAATTGCGTAATTCTAGGATTAATAGCGTAAGAATCAAAGCATGGCAAGTCAATAAAACCCTAACACGCCCATGAATAGCATTGCTTATAATTAAAACCTTCTTTAGTAGTATGTGTCAAATAAGCGTTGGGATTTTCTCGGGGAAAATGAGTGCAGCTGACGTCATGATAAATTAAAGTATAGTGCTGGCTCCAACGAGATTTTAGGTTGCATCAATAAATTAAGGCTTTAAATTATATTTGGTATGAAGAGAACACTTTTTTTTTTTTTTTTTTTTTTTTAAAGAATAAAATAGAAAAATATACTGGTCATGTGTGGGATGTTGCACCCGATCTCCATCATTACTTTGATGGATAACACGAAACGTGCCAAATCCACAAACAAACAAAATAAAGTTAGCATTTATCACTGAATTAGCATTGAATCGTATTCTTATTTCATGTAACCATTCTGTATTTGGTACCATTTAACTATTGACATGATTACTTTTTTTTCTCGTAGCCAATCCCATCCGCTTATATTGCTACCACAGAGAAAGGTGTAGGCTTGTATCTTCATCTAATCGGATATGATGTGTCCGCCAAAGCAATGCGCATGGTTGACGAGACCAGTCTAACGGACATAAAGGGATGCAAAACACTCGAATTGAGTGGATGGGCGAAAGGAATGATAATAATAATAAAAACCTCAATCCAAAGCCTTTCAAAAGTACGTATAGCTGACTGGATGCGATGCAAGGTTTTGGGAATTGAGATCGGAGACAAAAAGGTCCCCTCGAGTCTGGTTATAAAGTCGACTCACTAAGCTTAAGTGGATGCAGTATAATCCAAGCATGTCTGATTGAAATGTAAATGAAACCTAGAATAAACCTGCTATCCATTCAACAATTGAGCACGCTAGCGCCAAAAGAAAAAAATTTCACATATAATTTTCCTCTTCAAAACAGAGTTACTGAATTCATTTTAGCATAGAAGGTCAAAATAATAATAATAATAATAATAATAATATAGGGTGCAGTTATCGATACAGAAAGATATTAGAAAATAGGAAATAATACAATGAACGTTGCAACAAAATCAAATGAATAAACCGTAAATGAAAATGGTTCTACAAGATTCACGTGGAAGTATACTTTTTTTTCGAGCTATTTTGTTATATTTGAATCGATAACTTTTCCTATCGTAAATGTGCCAACTTTGATAATCCTGAGGATGAAGCATTGGACAACCTAGATACGTCCTTTGTCCCATGATTCACTCTCACCTTGTGGCACCTTCATTACCCGGGTAGGCATCACAAACATGAATAATATACAAACGAACAATGTCAAAAATTAATGATTCAGAGTGCTTACTAATAAAGCAGCATGTCAGCAAAACCAAAAGTTGAATATCACCCCCATTGTCAAGGTAGTTAAAGCGTCTCACTAGTTGACCACATGCCATCTTTAATTTGTACGACTTTTCTTTTTTTTTTTTTTTTTTTTTTTTTTTTTTTTTTTTTTTTTTTTTTTTTTTTTTTTTTGATGAGGTAAATCAATTTATTTTAATGCCTTGCCCATTGCGTGTTCACATTCACTATGCCCAAGTCTTGGTCTCGCCATTGCAGGGTCACGCCCAAGTCATACATAGCTCACCCTTTTGTAGGATTTGGCTGTATTTCATGCATCGATTTCTATTTCAAACTTAGAGAATTTCGCAAACCAACCCACCTACCCACCCTTCTTTTTTTTTCTTCTCTCTTTTTCTCTTCGTAGAATAAAGATTTGCCCCTTCGCATATGCGAATGGCAGTCCTGGAAGCATGCCTTTTATTTGGCCAAATATGAAAACAATGTGCGCAAGTGCGAAGGAAAACTTTGTGAGGTAGAATTGCGTTAGCTTTGTTTTATAAAAGGTAAAAGCAAGACGGACGATTGTCAGATTGGCTCCTGTATACAATGTAAAGGTATTTTATTGATTACTCTGTTATCGCGGCCCTGCCATAGAAACGCTTACTAACAAGTTATTGTAATTTGATAAACAAACATTGGCAATGTCAGACAGAAGTAAAAAAGAAACCATCTGACCACTGCATCCCGACTGGTTTTGCGCTATGTCCCGTTTCTGTTATGGTCGTCCCTCCTTTGTTAGTCATAAACTGGTCGGATGAGAAATCTGCCTAAGAAGTAGACTAGATCAATAAATAGCCAAACGGATGTGTTAAATCTTGAAAATTGTATGCCTAAACCAATCTCATCCAAGCCTCTGCCGATGACAACAGCCTGCATTAGCATGCTGATACGAAAATCGAGTATTGAAAGCTTCACTTTTTTCACCATGTCATTGCCCTAAGTCAAAAGAACAACGACGTTTTTGAATTTAGGAACACAACGTGCTACTCTGTTGTTGTTTGTCCTAATTATTTTGACCACTGTTTTGTTAGCTTCATATAGACAAGCACGAGGTCTATTAACGGGCAAAAACGGAAGGGCTATTGTTTGTCTATGTTGGTAGTATTAGAATGTCACTTGTCGTTGACAAACTGTCTATAACAGTAACAATGCTGTCCCAAATTGTGAGTCAGGTTTTAAGAAAATGTATAAAAGGGATCTCATCCGACACAAATGAGTCGGACCATATCGCACAATGTCTACCGAGGTTGAAATCACCACCGATTACGAAAAAGAAAAATACAAGGAGAAATTCGACCTGACGGAGATCCCAGCGTCAGATTCCAAGCTTGTCCTAAGCTGTGCTCGTAACACAGTCATCAACTCTCGCGAACTCCTCAGTGGTTTCGAGCAGCTTGTATACCTCCTGAGAATTGGGATATATTGTGCCTCCTCTGCTCCAGGCTATCACAAAATTGAAGCGAAGGTTTTTTTTTTTTTTGCGTGATTAACGACCTGCAATCTTTCAATTGACTGGCATGGTTGATAATTTACTTTGACCATCTAAAATTATCTAAGGTTCGTGAAGTGGGCGATACAGTCCTTACCCTGTGCGGCGACACATGCCTTGTGGTCAAGCATTTCGAAGCAGCTTCGGAATCCGCTCTTCAGACAATACTTATAGGATACGAGTACCTATTGGACTTGTGCGAAGAGGAAGCTCTGCTCTCTTTCAGCAAGGTCTCGGCCGTGGCCGAACGCATGACCGCTATCGCCGAAAAGTTACAACGCGATGTAAAGACGGTCAAGGAGATGGTATCGAAGACAAGAGGCGATACGATGGCGCGCAGAGATGAGCTAGGTGTATTCAACCAAAAATTCCAAGCAGATCAACAAGCGCTTAATTCCGCTACATCCAAAGTCCGAATGGTAGATGAGCGAATAGATGCAATCAAAGAAAATGAAATGAACGCTCAAGCAACTTATCGGGAACTCGGCATCTTTGGTTTCGTAAAGGAGGTTTTGACTGGAAATCACAAAAGAGTAATGCAAAACGCTCACGAAGGTTTGTATTGTTTTATTTGATTAATGTTTAACCCTTGCCTCTATATACTTCTCAACGTACATGCCTTCTAAATTCGCTATTATCATTGCCAACAGAAAAGCTACGGGAGTTAGAAATTCGCAAGAAGCTGATAGATAAAGAGTTGGAGTGCCAACAAAAGATCGCGGAATACACTCAGATTCTTCAAGACGAAGATGGATCGAAAGAGGAGAAGATGATTGTATCTCTAAAGTTGACCGAACAAGGCTTGCAACGAATTATGAGTATCATGGAAAGCACGCGCCTCTTCTGGGCACAGATGTCGTACGACTGCAAGAATCTGTGTGAATTAAGTGTAACCGAAAAAATTGCATTGCAGGGGAACAAGAATAACGAGGCAAAGAAAAAGTTCTATCAATCGAAGCCATTCAAGAAAGAAGGAGTAACAATGTCCGCAAAGTGGGTGGCCCTTACGTCAGAGTGCAAAGTCATCGGCGCGGATATGTGCAACAAGCGGGCCAATCTCAAAGAAATGCTCGAGGACCACCTATACAAGGCTGACGCCAAACGTCAATTTTATTTAGACCTTGAGGAAATGAGTAAAAGCGCGCGTGAGAACATAATATCTATTCGGGCTAAGAAGGAGCAAACCGATTTGGAAATAACAGCAAAGACGAACCAGAAATAGCAGCCTCACAAGCTATATCGATAGCAATTTGTATATTTGCTTTATAAGCTCTTTTTTTATTTTTTATTTTTTTTATTCAATTCTCAGATTAGTTGCAAATTTTTTGGAATTGAAATAACAAACCATTCTAGTTTCATTCTATTAAGAGCTATTTACTCAAGTATTTTAAACCGCGCAGCCGAATGTTTGAATAAAAATCAGACCAAATAACTTTCGATGAGCATAAAGAATATCTTTAGGAATGTTCGTGCAGACCGTGTAAATTTGGCAATTCCAATAGATTCGTAATAGTAAAACCAAGGTTCAAACTTCGACAAAGCCCAAAGCAACAGGTCTCGCTACCAGACCAGTATCACGGCGCTGCTCACGGTCTCGTCTCTGTCGCGATTGCACAGAAAAATATAACGTGTTTGATCCGCAGAACTGTACATACACACTATGCGCTCCTCTTGCCTTATATTGTTGCCTCGTCGTCTCGCCAATAGTTGGTTTCTAGGATAAGCGAGGGCTCTAATGCAAAGTATGTAGCTCTGACAATTTTTTTTAAATAATTTTTTTCCCCACATCATTGTATCTAATAAATGTTGCGTCAAAATCAGGGAATCGGTTGTATTTCTTTTTGTTTTGGATGATTTTGATCTATACAATTGCAATATATCATGGGATTATAATAGCTTCCAAGTTAAAATAATGAAGATTATAAATTAAATACTAATAATCCATTTGAAAACTCTCGAGCTCTACGCATTAATCTATGATTTTTGATCTGGCTTGTGTGAGGGTATGTATACATACATATTGTCTAGCTTGTCTGGCTTGTGTACATGCACATCGTCTGGCTTTTGCAATAAAGTATTGTTTGAATTTTGCCAAGGAAGATCGTTTGGCTTTTGCCAAGGAACATCATTTGGCTTTTGTGGATCAAGAATTTGGGTGGCATACAACGGCTCAGCGTAATGAATTGATGGTATTTCATCATTCCCTGTGCCGACGACAGCGAACTGTGCCGGATTTGTAATATCAGGAGGGTCTTGGGGCTGCGGCTCCGGCGATTCCTTGTTCTTTGTATTCTTAATATACCCTATTAAGAAAAATGCTGCAACGGCGATCACGACGATGCCACCAACGATAGGCCCGACGATGACACCAACGTTCGTTGAATTTGAAGGTGTCGACGATATGGTCGGCGATAGCGAAGATGACGACGCGGTCGACGGCGCGGTCGACGGCGCGGTTGATGCCGAGATTCTGAAATGACTTGGAAACTGAGGATCCGCCGCAACCGTGGTTGTCCAGTCCTGGACAGTGACGTTATATGCCCAAATACCTACAACGTTTATGCTAGGGGTCGTTTGCCCCGAAACGACGATCTGGGAAGTCAGATGACAGCATTGGGTCAATAAATTATTTTACACGTTCCGGTGAATGTGGATACCACCACGGACACTGCGTTCTCTCCAAGTCAAGTTGGTGCATTAAGTAGGAAAATGCCTCTTACGACTACATCATCAGCAAGTGCTGCAGAGACATATAATTCGGCTGGTGGTGCGTTTTGTATGTTGCTATAGGTCGGCGCGCTAATGGTATTGCTCGCGACATCGTAGAGACGTATTACATTACTATAGGTGGAGTAGCCGTGGTCCGCTATTGCAAGTTTAAGCGACGGAAGCTATTATTATTGGTCCCACGGATGAAAAGGGAAAGAAGACAAACAACAACAACAACAACAAAAAGTAAAAGGAAATACTAAAACAAAAGAAAAACCAAACTTACAAACACCAGGGGTCGCATCGTTCGTGCCACCATAGAAAATGTACACCTTCCCTTTGTAAACGACGGGAGTAGCATCATCGTAGCCGCTTAGCACGGAGCCATATGGGGTGACAGAGGACCAATTTCCTGCATTGATATCAAATTTATATATATCCGAGTAATATACAGCCGCGCCCCTAGATGCATTTTGAGAACCCCCAAACATGTATATGAACCCGTCGCCTCCGTACGCTAGAGCCGGCCAGTCATAATTGGGCGGGATCGATTGCGGGTCGTTCACAGAGCTCACACTCCACTCCCACATTGTCAAATTGAGAATGTACATGTCAGTTTGTGGTACGGCTGCTGTCGTGTTGAGGCCGTATCCAGAGTATCCGCCAAAGACGTAGAACGAGTCTTCGACCTGGACCATCCGGACGTTAGTACGGTTTGACAAACTGGCGAGTGGATTGACACCTGTGGTGTTGAGTTGCACGTACGTGTTGTGGACGAGGTCATATCCGAACATGTTGTTGCCGCCGACAAGAAGAATACCACTGGGCGACACAAGGCATGGCCATGTGGAAATTGTTTGATTGGGGTTGGCTAGATAAGAGGGAATGTTCCATGATAAGTCTACCCAGGTGATGTTGCCGGTTGACAGGGGAAGATAGGCGGAGGTGAAGTTGGCGTAGGTAGGGGAGACGGTCGTGTCCTCAATGCCTCCCCAGACGTAAAGTGTGTTGTCATAAACGGTAGTGCAAGCTCTATGTCTTGCGCCAGGTCCGAGTGAGGTGGCTTCGCATAACTTGAGCAGGTAGAATGACAACACCAAGAGCAAGTTTGCAAAGAGGATGGATGGAAGCATGTTTACATTAAGATGGATAAGGTGTTAGATACTCCAATTATTTAGCGGTGTTGTCCGATGTGCACAAGATTTAAAGTTTGGCGTAAATTGCTACAAACTTCCTTTTGCGATTTCTAATCAAATTACGAATTGCGACGTTTGTATAACAATAATGGAGGCTTGGGCGTCACAGACGGAAATTTGTCACCAACCTCTTTGAGAGTACGGAAGATATACCGGCTCAAACTTGCGCAGTCGTACTGCTGGGACTCTTGTAATTTGTGCATAGCAATCTCCAGTGACAAGCCAGCAAGGGTTTTTTTTTTTTTTTTTTTTTTTTTTTTTTTTTTTTCCTTGAAGTGACCGAGGCAATCTCCAAGCTGGCTTGACGGAGTTCGTGTAGTATTGGAAAGCGCCCCTCGTCCAGTGCCGAGTGTATGTATATGGGCTCCAGGCTGTTAGTATATTATGAATCAAAGGCTTCTAAACAGTAACGATTTTAGGTTTAGTCTAAGCAAGATGTCTTGTTTCAATTAAACAATCATCACGAATTTGGCAAATTTACATCTCAACCTCAAACCAATGCTATGTATACAGAGAAATGAATGCGATGAAAAATCTCCTATGCACCTGGTATTCCTTATTGGTATATTGCTCATGAATATATATAGAAACAACGGTCAAAATAATTATCAGCCACTCACCATCAGAACCGTAATGGATAAAAAAGGTACCTCGGTGCGAGGCGGGGGGGACTGTATACTCCTCTATTTCAGATTCATCCAACATACTCTGCAAAAAGTTGGAAATCACCAGAGTGATTACGGCGAAAGAGTTGTTACTAATTGGTCTTCGTACCTTTAATAGAATCCAACCTTTCCTTTTATTGCTTTCCTATGTGCTATTAAAACGCAAAAGTTAATTCCATTTGGAAATGTTTCACGGACAGAAAAAGTCATGACGCCCGTTTTTTTTTCTTGTTAAGTATATAATTCTTATAATGAAATTTTAAATATCAATCAATCAATCAATCAATAAATAATAAAATAATAAAATAATAAAATAGAATCGTGTTTAATTGTAAAAAAGTAAAAAAATAAATTCGGAATTGGAAAGGGCGGGAATTCTTTGACGCGCTTCTTTGCGAGGCTTGGTCTACCAAAGCACCAGCCACGAGCCACGAAGGCCTCATTTAGGTTAGGCATCTTTATTGCTTAGCACATGGCAAACACCTATCATTTTGTTAGTGCTAATCAAGCTATGCTTTTTGTGGAAAATTTTGGGGACAACAACTGCTTATTATCTATGTGATAGGGGCCCACTCGGTGTTTTTTTTTTTTTTTTTTTTTTTTTTTTTTTTTTTTGGCCCTAGGCCCTTGGGAGTGTGATAACTATCGGTGTCACTGCTACTAGCAATGGTCGAGTTTGAAGAGTAAAGTCAAAGTTGATAATAATGAAGATCCGATTAGCCTTTGAAATCCCAAACGGTGTTACTCCGCGTAATTGGCAATACAATTTGTAAAGTATGTAACTATATCATCTTTCTATCTAATTATTATTATTATTATTATTATTATTATTATTTTGAATTTGTGACTATACTGAGGGTCGGAAATTTGTTGTATCGATGGGCGCTGGCTAAAATTAAATCAAAGGCATTGGGGGATCAGAGTTCCTATGCCTGCCCCATTCCTCCAGTGCCATTACAGTGGTGTGAAAATAAACCAATCAACGACGCCGACCTCCACAATGACTCTAACGCACATCCATTTCTGTCCATCGCACATTCCATTCCCACATCCACGTTCTTGATAATAATAATATAACAGCGACATATCAATTTTTGAAGCATCAAAAGCTGAACATTACATGATCACCTTCCGTCACTCATCACTCCAGCCTTAACACTTGGGAAAAAAGAAGGAAGAAGAAGAAAAAAAAAAAAAAAAAAAAAAAAAAAAAAAAAAAAAAAAAAAAAGTACCACACTTGATAACCAAATATTAACAATTCCCAAATGTACTGGCTTCTAAGGTACTCTGCTGCGACTCCTTCGCAATCATCCTACAATACTAACGGTCCTCTCTAAATACGCAGGGATGTCAGGCATGTGCCCTGAACGCAACGTGGGTGTATGAAGCGAGTGGAACGGCTTCTAAGGCCCTTTTGACGAACACACGACGTGAGGAGATTTACATATACTGCGAGAGCCAGACGAAACCTGGGAAGGAAAAAGTCAGGAAATGCGTGCATTGTCAAAAGAGGTCATTTTTGGACATGTGAGCACACCTCATTTGCACATGCATCTCTCCAAAAGAGACATTAAATAACTGTATGGCCAAACTCACCATCGCCATAGCCTTGCTTCATCACAACCGAGCACATAAAAACCTCGATAGGCCTGATATCCTGGAGCGGGACCTTACCCTGCGAAATCGAATGAAAGAATACGAAACAAGATATAAAAATTCACAAACCGTGCTGTCATCATCGAACGAAGCCGACGAATATATATATATATATATATATATAACCATTTAGCACCTCTCCCCACACTCAAGCACAATTTACCTTGCCGGTCGTCTGGTACAATCCAAGCGACTGCCTCAAGATTTCCTCGCTAACGGCGCCGGCGGCGTCAATCTTATTACCGAGGATGAGGAAGGGAGTCTTGGAAAGATTCTCGATGGCGAGAAGACCCTACGTGATTTTTATGGAAAGCAGGGAGGGGGAAAGGGGTGAGTTAGTGCGTCGTTCGATGATAGAAATGAATTTTTGCAGTTTAACGAGGGAAACGGGGAAACAGGGAAACAGGTGGCATAGCAATTTGGCGGTTTCTTAAACCTTTTCGCCACCCAACTTTTTCCAACCCTCCTTCAGATATAAAATAAATAACAAAAGAAGAAAAAAAAAATTCCATTGAAACCTCCAAGACTCTCCTAAATCACCCGATAATTTCATTCCCCATCATTCCGCCCGTAAACAAAAACAAAAATAAGATCTTTCCGCTCACATCCAACTCAATCTTGGCCTCGGGGAAGCGCTCATAGTCAGCGGCATCGACGAGGAAGACAATGCCCGATACTTCGGGGAAATAGTCTCGCCAAATACGGCGGGCCTGGTAATGACCCCCTAGATCGTAGGTCGTGAAGTGTACGTTGCCTATCGAAAGCTCTTCAGAGGCTTATTTGTGGAGGGGAAGGGGGGGAGGAGAAAAAGTTTTTGTGTGTGAGTGAAGAAGAAAAGATTAATTGGAAAAAAAAAAAAAAAAAAATCCGCATGCGTGATTGAAAATCCAGTTTCGAGAGGCGGGGAGGAAAAGTTCGTAGTCCTCTCTATCCGTCACACAAGTTCCCGCCACGCACGCGCGTGTGGAGTTTTTGGATCCGAATTTAAGGTTTCATCGACAAGCGAGCTGTCATGTGTTGTACTTTTTTGTGACGGCACCTCTTCTTCCCCCAGCAGGGTCGTTGTACCAGCCACCAACCATCAACAAAGCCAAAAAAAAAAAAAAAAAAAAAAAAAAAAAAAAAAAAAAAAAAAGAGGGGTTGAGCCATTTGAAACCTACTAGGGTGGAGGGTAGGCTGCAAGACGGCCAGACGGTCGTTCTTGAGCATGTGTAGGAGAGTGGTCTTGCCGGCATTGTCGAGACCAAGGAAGAGGATCTTTGCATTCTTGTTGACAAGGCCTGGAGTGTTTCAAGGATGAACGAGATGAGACAAGGCAGGCGAGGGAACAAGGGGAATCCAAGATCCAGGAATGCATGGAGAACAGGCGTACCAAAGGAGGCGAGGACATCAAAGAACCAGTTGATGATGAACATTTTTTGATGGAGTCAGCGAGAGGGGGGGGAAGGGGTTCGGCGGACTTGCAGAGATAAGTAGGGTTTGGGCGGGCTGGTTCGTTTGTAACGCTTGTAGCCTGAATTGGTGAAAAGTCGGATTTCCAAACGTGTCGGTTCGCAATACGCCAGCGAATTTTTTGAATTTCTTGGGGAAAGAGCGCCAGTCACACTGCAAAAGCCGCCGTTTTATAGTTGGCTCGTATTCCCGTATCCATATCGATGTCCCAAGCCCCTTCCCTCTCTCTCCCTCTCTCTCTCCCCCTCTCTCTCTCTCCGCCCCACATGAAACCATGTGCGTCTGCGATTGTGCTTTGCAAA
>RBNK01000788.1:0-20458 GCA_003990785.1 Endogone sp. FLAS-F59071
ATTGGGACTTGTACCTGCCTTCCG
Source organism: Endogone sp. FLAS-F59071 (assembly GCA_003990785.1). NCBI lineage: Eukaryota > Fungi > Mucoromycota > Endogonomycetes > Endogonales > Endogonaceae > Endogone > Endogone sp. FLAS-F59071. The sequence continues at coordinate 25 of RBNK01000788.1, forward strand.
CCTTATTTGCACTACGAACAATGAAACAGGAGACAACAAAGTTCACCCCTTTTGAGCTCGCTTACGGAAGAAAAGCTCATCAGCTGGTAGACCAAGTAATGACTACCCCAGAACCCAGCCACACCTCCTGGGAAAAGCAAATCGAGCATCATGTGACAAAGGAAATTCAAGAATTACACAATGTCCGAAACAAGGCGAGAGAATTTATTGCCATTGCACAAGACCGACAAAAGAAGAATTACGATAAGGAACACAAGGAAACCGAGAAATTGAAGATTGGTGACCAAGTCTTACTATACTGGAACATAGTAGAGTCCTCATGGTCAGCAAAATTGGACCCAAAATGGGAAGGACCATACTACATCGCCAGTATAAAAGGAACTACGTATCAGTTACGAAAAACAACAGGAATGATCTTACTCTATACTGTCCACCGAAACTGCCTCAAGAAATATCATGCCCCGCTGGAACAACTTCCATGAAGTCCAAGTCAGCCTGATCGAGGCCTACCAACATATAGAACCCCTGGAAGACCTTGAGGAGATAGAAGGATCGACCCTACAGAAGACCCGATCAATTGTACGCAACATTCAAAGAAAGCAACACCTGGCACGAATCAATGAATGGAAGGAATACTACCGGATCGCACAACTCTGGGATGAAGAAATTGAACATATCTGGAACCGCAAGGATAGAGAAATCTGTCAACGAGCCCTCAAGGGAGCACTCCCTGCCTACGCTGCAAAAATGGCCGATCGAATTTATCAACTATTCAAGCACAAGCCTAGTGCTTTGAACCACTTTCGGTACAGTATGTACCAACTAAATCAACTGACACAGAATGAAATGAAGGAGCTAGAGGAAGAAGTAAAACAGTTACAAAGAGATTTCTCCGAGTTAGAACTATACCTTGAAGTCTAACTCGCAGAAAGGAAGGAGATGTGATGGAACATTTTGTGATGACATACAATTAGATCATGTGAAGATCATAGTCATGTGACTTGTAACGTTGCTGAGACTTGTAACGTTGCTAAAACTTGTAACATTGCTAAGATCTGTAATCACACTATAACCTAAAATAGTATTTCGACCTGATATATTATTTCAACGCCCAATTACATTATAACCTGATATATCATTTATTATATCTTAGCCAATCAATTTGTACCTTATATTTAGCCGAGCCAATCAGAAATTCAAGTAGTAACCTGGGTAGCTGCCCGTATAGCATCTTGTAATTTCTTATAAATACCCCGCTCGCAATTATCAATAAAATTCGGACTGCAACAAGCTAAGGAAGCTTCTTACAGACAACCCGAGGGATACTGAAGCCTTAGTCTGGGACTAAGCAATGATTAAAGAGAGAGAAGTTTATTATTATACAAAGCTTATTACATTATATTCACTATATAATACACTTTCCTGCTAGTCACCCCCACCCTTCAAAGCCGCTACCGCATAACCCGCTAAGACCCTAAGATATGCTACAGTGAATATTTTGCTGTTAGAATATTTTAGTCCGCCACAATAGATACTATCAATATAGATATTACCAAATTCATAAGCACTACTGATATAAGCATCATTAAATTCATATGTATCACCAATATAGATATCACTGAATTTATAAGCATTGCTAATATAAATATTACTGAATTTATAAGTACTGCTAATATTATCAATACTGTTAATATTAAAGATTTATAGTTAGCTTATATTATCAATCTTAGCTTTTCAATTTTATATAAATATCTCTTAATTCTTTATTCAATAAACATTAGTTCAATTAGTCAAGTTTAGTTCTTCAATTCTCAATTCTCTTAACAATCTCTTATATATAATATATTAACCTTATATAACTCTCTACAAAAGCTAGAACTTCAAGAGGCTTTGCATAATGCAAATAGTTGCAGATTCATTAAATTGATGTTTTGCACTATTCTCATAACCTTCTGAAATAACTTCTAAAGCTATATATACTCAAAGACATTTTGAAAGCTTAAGATCTCAACCCCCTTCTATATACTTTAAAAGTGCTAAAGACTATAAGTTTAAAATTACAATTAATAATCTTACAAAGAAATAAAGTACTTTTAATACCTTAGAAACCTTGTGATATACTTGGAGATTCCTAAATCTAACACAGATTAGTATCATCAATGTTATAATTATTAGCTTATTATATCTCTCTCCTATCAATGATCGATTGTATGTCACTCAATTGTGGCTTAGACGATCTTTGTTTGTATCGACCAATCATATTTTAGCATTAATAAATACATGTATATTGGCTTCATAAGCCAGTGCACTCTTTACTCTAAACACACATTCGAAGATCAAATTTCAACAGGTTATGAGCCCCGAGCTGCTCGAATTACAGCTTGACAACCTGAGATCTATGTAATCATAGCAATTACAACTGCAATTATAGTAAGCATTTATTTAACATTATAAACAATGCATCAAACAATGTGATAAACAATGCGACAAACAACACTGCAATAAAGCAACGTGATAAACAACATATAACAACATAGCATTCAATGATACAATGAAATAGATAATCTATACACATTGTCATTAGCAACAAGATCGACAAGATTGCGATCTAAATCAAAAACAGATAACAGATATCAACCCCCTGATGATGACAACGAAGGATTAGATGGCAATCATCAGAGCAATATAGGATTTAGCCTTGATTGACAGGAACAGATGGCTACAATAATCAGAAATCAGGAAGATAAATTAAATATGCTGACAACCTTATTAGGTGAATTGATAGCAAAAATCGACAAAACAAATGTATTATCCAGCATGCCAACCAATCAGAATGCAGCTACAGAAGGTAACATGCCACAAATACAAACACAATCACTATCACCAACAATATCAACAAAGCTTAATGATCTGGCGAAGGAGTACCTGAAATCGATCAATAAATTCGATAGGTCAGAAGGCGTACCTAGATTGTTTGATTACTTTGATGCCATAGAGCAATTTATCACCAGTGCCAATCTATCAGTACAAAAGGAGGAAGTCAATGCAGCAATCAGTAAAATTATAGGCAATGCTAGAATATGGCTATGGAGGTATGTGAACATATCGGGAGAATTTGATTCATAGAATGAGCTTAAAGAGGCTATGACATAAAAATATACACTAATGGAACAATTGTTATGAATATGTGATAAGCTTGCGATGATGAAGCAAAAAAGATTGATTGAAGATTATAATGACGCATTCAACCGGATTATAGCGCAAATCGAAGATATGACCGACATAGAAGCTATACTGCAATATCTCTGGGGTCTAAGCCCCAGGTACCGGGAATTAATACTTGTGCAGAAAAATATGCCAACAACGCTAGAGGCTTTACAACTTATATGCATCAGGTTCGACTCGGATAACAAGCAGAGGCATGACGAAGCCCACATGACAGACCGAGGCAGCTACCGAGGTGGCTACCGAGGCGGCAATCACGGCAACTGAGGCGGAAGCGCTGGATGAAGCCGAGGCTATAACAATAATACTGAAAACAATCAAGAAGGACATCATAATGACAGAGGCAACTGAGGCAGCGATTGCGGAGCCCATCGAGGCGGGAATTTTCGGGAATACCCTCGGAAATGTTACATCTGTAAGGGAGAATACAGAATATTTCAATGCAACAAATTCAACAATTGGGTAAAAACAGAAAAAGAATAGGCTAAACCGAGAGCTGAAGCAAATCTGGCGATTGGCGCCATCATCGATTCAGGCGTTACACAACATATGTTCAACCAATGGGAGATTTTCGAGACAGTGGCTGAGTATGATGGCTTGATCATATGTGCAGAGAACAAGAAGCTATGCACAATACACATTGGGACGATTGAGCTCAATGATGAGCTGAAATTATAGGATGTTTTATATGTACCAGAAATCACCAGAAATTTAATATCTGTGCGGGCATTGACACATGATGGAAATGACATAACCTTCAAAAGCAATAGATCAGTAATTAAAATTAGCGTGGATCATGAAGAAATCAAAATTGGACAGGCCGATGGTGACCTATTTCATTTATCGACATTACTAGAGCTACTAGAAGCAAACATCGCTGATTCCAAGATTGATAACTATACATTATAGTATCACTGGCTGGGCCATCCGGGCCAAAATACTCTGCAATCAATCAATAAATTTGTTATAGGGCTTGGAGATGTGTGGCTGTTGACCAGATAAATCGAAATATGTACTGGGTGTGAACACGCGAAGTTGCACTACAAGCCTTTTGGACATGTGAAAAATCGATCGATGGAGCCTATCGGAAGGGTGCACTCAGATCTGTGTGGGCCGATACCCACGCTATCAGTCAATGGAGCGAAATATATATTAACATTCATCGATAACGCTACTCGCTACATCACAACATATTTTATTGACAACAAAAGTGATATATTTGATTGATTCCAGGCATTTAAGGCATTCGCCAAAACACAATTGGGCCGAAAACTGAAGATTCTCCAGTCTGATAGAGGGGGAGAGTATGTAAATATCGAGATGTGCGAATTTTTAATCAAAAACGGAATTTATCATGAAATAACAATGCTGAACACACTGCAACAAAATGGTGTCACCGAATGATATAACTGGACATTGATGGAGTCAATCTGGGCCATTAAAATCACTGCAGACATACTTGACAAACTTTGGGCTGAACTTGTCACAAGTGCTACATATTTACGCAACCGATTGCCAATATGAGCTAATAAGAAGAGTGCTTCACTATTTGAATTATGGCATGGTCACAAGCCTGATATCAGTAACCTGCACATCATATGGGCTGATGCATATATGCATATTCACAAAGGAAAAAGGTCAAAACTGGTGCCCCGATCCAAAAAGCTTAAAATGATTGGCTATCATGATAAAAAGAAAGCATACAGGCTCTGGGATCCAACCAATAGGAAGATAGAGATCAGCCGCGACATCACATTTGATGAATCTATTATATTAAAATCCCCAACAATCGTCAACTCAGAAGATCAAGAATATGTCATTGAAGCGATCATTGGAGAACGCAAGATTGATGAAAAAAGGCAATATCTAGTAAAATGACTAGGCTATGATGATGATGATGACAACACCTGGAAGCCAATCAAACAATTGATAGATACTGAAGCTCTACAAATTTGGCAAGATCACATGCTAGAAGCTAATTTAATTGAATCAACCGATGATCCAATGATCTACAAGGAAGCAATTTCCCTGCCTAATGCAAAGCTTTGGGAGAAAGCGATCAATCAAGAGCTTAAATTACTTAAGAATAATGATACGTAGACAATTATACCTGAGGTGTCTGCGGGACGCAAGCCAATTAGATGTAGATAGGTATTTAAAAAGAAGCTCAACACTGATGGATCGGTTGCCAGGTATAAGGCGAGATTAGTTGCCAAGGGATATTTATAATAGTAAGGAATTGATTATGATGAAACAATTGCTCCCATGGTGAAATTCACATCAATCAAAGCACTCTTATCGATCGGTGTAGTCCTTAACTTAGAAATTCACCAAATGGATGTAAAAACTGCGTTCCTGAATGGCAATCTTGATGAGGAGATCTACATGATAGTACCTGAAGGAAATGACTAATCGAAGCTGTCACCGAGAGCTGTGTGTAAGCTCAATCAATCATTGTATAGACTAAAGCAATCACCTCGTATGTGGAATTAGAAGATTGATAACTACCTCAGCCAATCAAATTTTATAAGACTACAATTAGATCACAGCATTTATCTAAGAAGAAGACAAGATAATCAATCGCTAATAATTATTGCCATATATGTTGATAATCTACTAATTCTGGCTGATTCGATAGAAATGATAAACAAATTCAAGGTGGAACTTAGCAATGCATTTGATATGATGGACTGTGGCAAAATTAAACATTATCTGGGTATTCGAGTCATGCGTAATCGAAAAACACATACAATCACAATTGATCAAAGTCACTTCGCCAATCAAATCATTACAAGGTTTAACATGATGGATGCCAAGCCAATCAGTACACCCCTTGATTCATCTATTCAACTCAAAGCTGAAGGGGGAAAATCTGCAGACTAAAATCTATTTAGACAAATGATCGGTAGCATAATGTACCTGATGATTGGGACGAGACCTGATCTAGCTGCTGCTGTTAGCATCATTAGTCAATTTTCGGCCAATCCAATGCAAGAACATCATCATGCCCTCAAATGATTATGAAGATATATTAAAGAAATAGCCAATTATAAGCTGTGCCTTGGATGCGATCAGGATCTAAGACTGATCAGTTTCAGTGATGTCAACTGCAGAGGAGACATTAATACATGACAATCAACTACAGACTATATTTTCAACCTATCAGGTGGAGCAATCAGCTGGTCAAGCAAGCGCCAACCAACTGTTGCCCTATCAACAACTGAAGCAAAATATATAGCATTAGCACATGTGATGAAAGAAGCCATTTGGCTACGCACCCTATTGGATGAGCTAGGATATATATCAAATTGTACAACAACCTTATTTGAAGACAACCAATCAGCAATTGCCCTTGCCAAAAACCCAATTAATCACACTCAATCAAAGCATATTGACATTTAGTACCACTTTATTTGAGAGAAAGTTAAATCAAAGGTGATAGATATCATTTACATGGCAATAGATGAAATGATCACTAATACATTAACCAAGCCACTTGCGTGACCCAGACTTGAAATGTTAATCACAAAAATGGGCTTATGTAACTAACCTTTTTTTCTTCAAAAACTTTTATTTCCTTTACCATATCATTCTTATCATTCAAGTAGTATTTTACATATAGTTATTTGCAGTAAATGTACTTCATGGATGCCATTTGTGATGTACAGTTGAACATTTTATTTTTTGGTTTTATTTATCGAGATATGTCAAGCAGGGGGAGTGTTGTAATTATTAGCTTATTATATCTCTCTCCCATCAACAATTGATTGTATATTACTCAATTGTGGCTTAGATGATCTTTGTTTGTATTGACCAATCATATTTTAGCATTAATAAATACACACATATTAGCTTCATAAGCCAGTGTGCTCTTTACTCCAAATACACATTCGAAGATCAAATTTCAACAATCAAATACTTCCTCACAGGTGGTTTAGGAGAAACCCTTTTATATTATATATCTATTTCAAATATTTATATATATTTTTTCAGCTATTTATATATATTTCTAAGTCAATAACTGTATAACTACATATATTATACTTTAAATTAAATATAGTATAATATGATATATAAAACTAAAAAGTAGTTAATTAGTATTTAAATTTAGCTCTATATTTTGTCTATATTTGAAAATCTTATTATAAATAATGTTTTAAGTCTGGTTAGCCTTACCAGCAGTACTATTACTAAGAAGTATTTTAATGTTTTATTTACTTATTATTGTGATAGACTAAATTATATTAATGGCAAAATACTTGAAGTTGAGCAAGTGTAGAAAATATGTTTTAGTCTTAGCAGTTTATATGGTAGTGTCTTAGGAAGGATAATATGGATATAAGTGTTAACTAGCAAGATTTAAGTGCGATCACTTGAAATAAAGTGTATTTGTTAGAATCTCGAAAACTATCTCAATTGCTTACTCCTTGAGTAAGGCTTTCAGTATTTCTTAGGTTGTCTGTTGTAAGCTTCCTGAGCTTGTTACAGTCCAAATTTTATTGATAATTGTGAGTGGAGTATTTTTAAGAAATTATAAGGTACTATATAGGCAGCTATTCAGGTTACTACTCAAATTTCTGATTGACTTGGTTAAATATAAAATATAAATTGATTGGCTAGGATATAATAAAATGATATATCAGGTTATAATGTAATTGGACAGCAAAATAATATATCGGATTGAAATACTATTTTAGTTTATAATATGATTGCGGATCTCAATAACACTAAAGGTTTCAATAACACTATGAGTTTTAGTATTATTATAGGTCATATGACTGTAATCTCACATGATCAAAATATATGTCATCACAAAATGTTCTATCACATCTTCTTCCTTTCTATGAGTTAGACTTCAAGATATAGTTCTAACTTGGAGAAATCTCTTTATAACTGTTTTACCTCTTCTTCTAGCTTTTTTATATCATTTTTATAAGTTGATATAGTTGGAATATACTGTACCAAAAGTGGTCTAGAGCACTGGGCTTGTGCTTGAATAGTTGATAAATCTGTTTGACCATTTTTGCTATATAGGCAGGGAGTGCTCCTTTGAGAGCTCATTGACAGATTTCCCTATCCTTCTGGTTTCAAATATGTTCAACTTCTTCCTCCTAAAGTTGTATGATTCGGTAGTATTCTTTCTATTCATTGATTTATGCTAAGTGCTATCTTCTTTGAATGTTATGTATAATTGATTAGGTCTTCTGTAAGGTTGATCCTTCTATCTCCTTAAGGTCTTCCAGAGGTTCTATATATCAATATGCCTCAATCAGGCTAACTCGGACTTCATGGAAGTTGTTTCAGCAGAGTATGGTATTTCTTGAGGTGGTTTTGGTAAACAGTGTAGAGTAAGATTGTTCTTATCATTTTTCATAACTGATATATAGTTCCTTTTATACTTGCAATGTAGTATGGTCTTTCTTATTTTGGGTTCAATTTTGCTGACTATAAGGATTCTACTATATTTCGGTATAGTAAGATCTGGTCATTGATCTTCAGTTTTTTGGTTTCCTTATATTCCTTGTCATAATTCTTCTTTTGATGATCTTGTATAATAGTAATAAATTCTCTTGCCTTATTTCAGACATTATATAATTCTTGAATTTCTTTTGTTACACAATACTCAATTTGTGTTTCCCAGAAGGTATAGCTGAGTTCCAAAATGGTCATCACTTAGTCTACCAGCTGATGAGCTTTTCTTCTATAAGTAAGCTCAAAAGAAGTTAACTTTGTTATTTCTTGTTTTATTGTTCATAGTGCAAATAAGGCAGAAGGTAAGTACAGATCTCAATCTCCTTTTTGTGATTATACTACTTTAGTAATTATGTTCTTAATAGTTTGATTCATCTATTCAGTAAGTTCATTTCCTTGAGGATGATAGGCAGTAGGCTTTATCTAGCAGATCTTGAAGTATTGCATTAATATTTGCATAAATTCATTAATGAATTTAGTTCCTTGATTAGAGGTCATTTCATAGGGTATTCCATGGTGGTAGATAATATCTTTGTAGATAAAGGGTGCAATGTTAAGGGCATCTGCAAGGGGTAAGGCTCTTGCTTTAGGGTATTTGGTCAGGTAATCTACTACTACTATGATATATCGATTTTCTCTAAGTGTTCTTGGTAGCAGTCTAACAATATCTATTTCAATATGTTTGAAGAGTCCTCCAAGTACAATCAGTTGTAAGGTCTCGATTTCCTTTCCTCAGCACCTCTTCTGGCAAGTATTGCATCTTCTGATATATTCTTTAATATCTTTATACATATTCTTCCAATAATATTTTTCTGATAATCGTTGGTATGTGTTATCTATGCTCATGTATCCTATAAGCTGATGATTATGGGAGACCTAAAGTACTATTTGCTTTTTGTGTTCAGAAACTATAAGTCATATCTGTCCTCTGTGTTATCGGTAAAGTGTTTTATTCTTAATAAAATAGTTAAGTGCCATTGTCCATATAAGCCGTTAATCATTTTCATTTATCATCCCAGTAAAGGTTAGGTTACTGAGGTAATCCAAATATCTATTATAGAGTTTAGTATCCATTGGGTAGATATATTCTTTTTGGTTTAGGGTATTAACTTGGATAAATTGGAGTAGGCATAAAAGGGTGTTTACATTCTGATGATTCCGTCCTTTTCTGTATTATATCATGAAGTTATACTCCTGCAGTATAGCTAGCTATTGTGCGTATATTCCTATCAGATTTGATTTGTTCCAAAGCCATTTGAGAGCTGAGTAATCTGTTATCAGGGTGAACTGTTTTCCAATCAGAAAGTAGTAGAAGTATTGTACAGCCCAAATAACTGCTATACATTCTAGTTGGGTAGCTCTATAGGAAGGTTCTACTCCATGGGTAGCTTGTCCTGTGTAAGTGATCATATGCTCTCCATCTTTGTCATCTTGCACCAAAATTGCTCCAAGTCTGAATGATAATGCATTTGTATATAGCTTGAACACTTTTGTTAGATCTGGTCTTGCTATTACTAATGCATAAGTAAGTGCTTTCTTGATTAGGCTAAAGGCAGTTTGTACAGCTGATGTCTATTCCCATGCTCTTCCTTTTCTTTACAATATATATAAGAGTATAGCAATTTCGGAGTAACCAAGGATAAACCTTTTATAGAACTAGACCAGTTCTAAGAATCCTCATAAGGTCATCTTATCTTGTGGGGTTAGAAAGGCTTTAACAATTGTAGTCTTCTTCAGGTCTGAGCAGATTTCTCCTCCATCAATTATAAATCTGAGGTATTTAATTTTCTTTTATCCAAAATAGCATTTTGTCAGCTTGATCCTTAGTCTATATTTTCTGAGTCATTCAAATACTTCCTTCAGGATCACTATATATTCTGTGAAGTTCTCAGTATAAATGTTAATATTGTTGATGTATACAATTACTCTATATCTAATTAGGTTATAGAAGATTTCATTTATTGCAGCCTGGAAGATAGTAGAGGCATTGTAAAGTCCGAAGGACATTCTTATGAATTTGTACTATCTGAATAGTATAACAAATGCTGATTTTTCCTGTGCTTCAGGTGTTATTCTGATTTAATTATATCTTGCCTATAGGTCTAGGGTTGAATAGATTTGTGCCTTCTCCAATATGTTTTGTAAGTCCTCTGAGTACGGGATCAGATATATATGCTTTTTAGTAACTAAGTTCAATTTACAGTAGTCGATAATTATTCTTTATCTATCTTTCTTCAGTACTATACTGATAGGTGATGCCTAAGAGCTTTTCGACTATATAATTACTCCTGACTCCAATAGTTCTTGAACATGCTTTCATATAAAGTCATAATAGTTGGCTAGCAATCTATAGGGTGCTTGCTTGATTGGTTTGGTATCTTCTATATTGATATGGTGAGTGAAGAAGGCTTGGTCTGGTAGATTCTTGAAACTGATTGTAATGATATACTCATACTCCTTCAGTAGGTCTTGTAACTGCTTCTTCTGATTCAGTAGCAGATTTTTATTGAGGGAGTAGATGTGCTTTTTGATGTTCTCCTAGTCATCCAATCTTTCCATTATCACATTTGCTTATCTAGTCAATCCAAATCCTTTCTTTCTACGTCATATTTCTTCTAAGTCTTTCACTTCTTTCAAGGGTTGCTATTCACATTTGACAATTATCATTTGAGTGATTCGATCTTCTCAGTATACTTTGAATTGGCTGTAGTTGTAGTTAACCAGTCCAACCTCAATTTCTCCTCTATAATCTTTATCCATCAATCTGAAGACTCCTATTCCAGAGTTGTAGTAAAGTCTACTTCTTGCCCATACTTGCATATATTGTCTTGGTAGTAGAGTGATAGCAATTCCAGTTTTTACAAAGGCTGATAATTTCGGTTCCAGGGTACAGTCTTTATCTGCATATAGATCATAATCTGCAGCTTCTTCAGTTTTTCTTTTTAGTATAATTGCGCTTTCTATCAGTTTCTTGACTCAAGTTGCTGTTTCCTTTTCTTCAACCATGAATACCTCTTTGAAGGTGGAGACATTCGGTTCCTTCTACTGTTCGTAAGTTGTGTCTTGAGATAGGTTCTGCTATAAGTCCTTCCACCACCAATAGTGCATACTAATACATTCATTGGGGTAAATTATTTCCTCTAACGTGATGATTTCTTCTTCTGAGTCTGAATTACTTTCTTTAATTAGGATAGGTCTGTCATCTTTATTATCCTCTTGAAATAAGGCTCTAACTTTGATAGATATTTGAGTAATATAAACTTCATTGCTCCATTTATCAGGTACTTCCTCATCTTCATTTTCTTCAAGTACTATCTATTCTTATTTTTAGTTATAGTATTCTTTCCAAGTTCTATAGTAGTTGATATCATATGGTTCATCTAGATATCTGACCCAATTTTCATATTCTCAAAGATCATAGAGGTTGACTTCATTCTAGTAGTATCCCTGCAGATAGATGTTGCAGTTTCCCCAAAGACATCCTTTGCCGATATGTCCAATATTCATTCAAAAGCAGTCCTATACTTCTCTAGTATTATCGGCAAATGGGTGAGGGTTTCTTTCATTATACAGTCTATAATTTATTGAGAGTAGGGTCCTTTGGCGGGTTTGTGACAGTCTTGGTTTCCTAATCCTTTTCTCGGTTGACAGATGTATCTCCAAGGTATCCTGGTAAGGTATCAACTTCGTGTCACTACAAGTGCACATCATTTCAGTACAATAGATGTATTGCTCATAGAATGGACATCTAGTATTCCTCATATTGTATTCAATCAACTGGTTCTTTTCCAAAGGTGTCAGGTAGCAGTATTTACTATGGATTACTATGTTAGCTTCTTCTTCTTCTATCATGTTGAGATATGCCTGTCTGGGGGTTATTTCTTTATCTGTATCACTTTTGTCTTTCGGTCTCTGAGTGAGTTTTGGTACTACTCCTTTCTGAATGTCCAGAGGTATGCTGAACTTTCTTTCATAATTAATAAAGATTAACCTCTGTGCATTCAGGTCAATTCTAGCTTTTGCTTTCTTTAACCAGCTGTTGCCTAAGATGGCATTATAGGATTGTGCATCAGTGATAACCATTCTGATGGGTATGATTTCTGTTCCAAACTGGACTGGTACTTCTTGAAGTACTCCTAAAGGTATGCTGCTTTTTCCATTTGTGACGACCAAGGTGGAGGTAGTGGGTTCATCAATATCCCATCTTAGGCAGTCTAGGAAATGCTTGGCAATAATACTGACTCCTGCTCCAGTATTGATAGTGACTGAGCAAGCTAAACCTCCAATATTACATTGTGCATAAGCAGATGAGGTATAGATTTATTCCTCTTGTTCTTCAGTAGTGTTAACTTCCTCAAATCAGATAGTTGGTTTGATTTCAGTAATCTGCATTTTCACCTTCTGCTTCATCAATGGTGCAATCTGGAAGAGTTGTCTAAAGGTGGTGTTGGCCTTTGACTGGCAATATCTTGCTATAGGTCATATTCAAATTCTCTAACTCTTCTAGGCTTCTTTTCTTTATTTTCTTCCTGATCGGTTATTTCTTCATCTCCTGTGGTTGAGATAATTATCTTACTGGGTTGTATTATCTGTTTGAAGGCTTTGTCCCATTGATCTTCATTCAGCTGTTGTCTTTGTATTAGCTTCTTAGGTTTCTCAATAATAACTTCAGGTTTTTGGGCTGGTTTCTTCCTTAAGTAGGAAGTCTTCCTAGTGGTAGTGTGGCTGACTGTTTTGACAGGGTAGGCTTCCAGATATTCTTCACTAAATTCTTCATCTTCTTCTTCGATTTCTTGCACTACATTGGCATGGTTGGCCTTCTTTTCTTCCTCTCTCTCTCATTCTTTCTTCTAACTTCTAGTTCAGCAATCCTTAGCAAAGTGACTATGTCTTCCACAGAGGAAACAATTTATCTCAGTCTTGTTGCATTCCTCAGCAATAAAGGTTTCTCTTGGTTGCTTATTCTGGTGAATCGCCTTAGCCTCAAGGTCAGCTATATATACTGTTATTTCAGAGAATATCTTAATAATCTTTTCTATTTCATCTTCATGTATTATCTTTTCTGTTTTTGCTATGACTGTCAGTTTAATGGTGTCTTCCTTAGGTGGTTTGGCTGATGCAGATACTATTTGAACTACAGGTATTCTAGTACTGAATTTCCTATGTAAATCTTGTAGTAACTTGTTATATAGAGATGCAGAATGTCCTGCTTTGGTGTTCTAAAAGGCTTGTACCATTCTGACTTTTTCTTCCATCCTGTAGGAACCAAACCTCTTGATATGGCATTGGAGATCTGCAGATAAGCTATTCATAAACACTATTTCTTGTACAACTGGGCTGGTTTCTTCACAGAGTTGCATATACTGGTCAATAGTAGTAACCTAATCTTCTGGATACTGGTTGATTAATATCTTCATGTTGAATAGTTGTTCTTTAATTGATTCTCACTTCCGTTTGATAAAATATTTCTTTTCTAACCAATTTCTTATAGTATTCCAATAAGCGGCAGCTATTATTACAGGTGTAGCTCCATTTCTAGCTGCTGCGGTAGCTGCAAGGAGTAATCTTCTTAGTCTAGTGGCTGCTACATCTGTTAGGGTCATATGGTATGTTTCTCTTGCAGGTCCTCTAAGTTAGACAGCCAGAATAGTAATCCATCAAGTGCTGGCCATTCCTTTGGCTACAAAGTAGCTCTCCAAATTATCTAGGAATTCTTAAACATATTCCTTAGTATATCTGTAAAAGGTAGATAGTCTGTCTGCCATGGTTTCTTCGTCCTCTTGAGGTCTTCTCTTAGGTAATTATAGTAATGCGAGCAGTAGCAGTGGTAGTGCCGTTCTTGCTTTGTCTTCTACTATAGGTTTTGGCAAGTTTGGTTATGCAATATAGATAACAAATTGGTTGAGGTATTGAGTGATTTTCTGCCAGTTGGCACCAATTGTAACAGACTAAATTATATTAATGGTGAAATACTTGAAGTTGAGCAAGTACAGAAAATATGTTTTAGAGGTTTTAGCAGTTTTTATGGTAGTGTCTTAAGAAGGATAATGTGTGGGTATAAGTGTTAACTGGCAAGATTTAAGTGTAATTACTTGAAATAAAGTATATTTGTTAGAATCTTAAAAACTATCTCAATTACTTACTTCTTGAGTAAGGCTTTTAGTATTTCTTAGGTTGTCTGTTGTAAGCTTCCTTAGGTTGTTACAGTCCGAATTTTATTGATAATTGTGAGCAGGGTATTTATAAGAAATTACAAGGTACTATATAGGTAGCTACCCAGGTTACTACTTGAATTTCTGATTAGCTTAGTTAAATATAAGATACAAATTGATTGGCTAGGATATAATAAAATGATATATCAGGTTATAATGTAATTGAACAGCAAAATAATATATCGGATTAAAATACTATTTTAGTATATGATTTGATTGCAGATCTCAATAACACTAAAGGTTTCAATAATACTATGAGTCTCAGTATTACTATGGGTCACATGACTGTAATCTTATATAATCAAAATATATGTTATTACAAAATATTCCATTACATTATATAGGAGAGACTAACATAGAGCTGACTATAGGTAAAGACTAGATTGGTAAAGTAGAGACTTACATAATTAGGAGATTGACCTTGAGATTTGTTGATTGTTATTTCAAAGGCTAAACAAATAGGAAATTAGACTCATTGAAGGATGAAAGAAAGGCCAATATTAGAATCAAAAGTTAAAGCAATATAGGGAATGAAAATAGTATTACTAGTGTAAAATCTAGTAAGAATTTTATCTTCAATAACTTATCCTGCTAATTGAGTAATTAGTAATTAAATACCATTATAGAGACAATTAGTAGGATCAAGGTTATATAAGAGAAAAATAGAAGTTTCAACCTTGAGAACTGTCTTATATAAAAGAAATCTAGTAATAGAAATCCCATTGATATAATCTGTAAGAAGATTATCAATACTTTGGCCACTATTATCTATAACCTTATCTATACTTAGAAATATCTTTTTTTTACCAGGCAACTAGCTAAGGATCTTCTTATTAAGCTTATCAACAGTAATATTTTGAAGAGAAAAAATTACTCTTTTCTTGAAATAATTGCATTAAAAGTCTTTGTTAGAGTTAAGAGAAGTAATATTTAAATAAATAGTATCAACAAGTTAATTAATACAGTTTTTAAAGTTAGGAGAGATACAATACTCTTGAGATAAGTAAAGAAGTTCTGAGTCATCTCTATCCTTAAATCCATTACCAATATATAGGAGCCAGTTAGTAAATTGCTTAGCTTTCTCTCTTTTCTTTAGTATCATATTAGTATAGTTCTGTAAAAGATATATATTAATAGTAAGATAAACTAAAATATTCTAATAGCAAAATGTTTACTATAGTATATTTTAGAGGTATTAGCAGGTTATGTGATAGTAGCTTTGAAGAGTAGGGGTGACTGGTAGGAAAGTATATTAAATAGTGAATATAATGTAATAAGCTTTGTTGCAAATAAACTTCTCTTGTTTTGAGTCCTTTGACTCTCTCTCTCTAACAATTGCTTAGTCTCAGACTGAAGCTTTTTCTGCAAAGTCTATTTAGACTTTGCAGAATTATCTCTCAGGTTATCTATAAGAAGCTTTCTTAACTTGTTGTAGTTCAAATTTTATTGATAGTTGTAAGAGGGGTATTTATATAAATTAAAGAGAGTACTATATATGTAGGTGGTTGCCTAAAACTCCCAGTATGAATTGATTAGCTAAGATAAAATAAAATACTATATCAAGTTATAATAAGATTAGGTAGTGAAATAATATATCAGATCGAAATACTATTTTATATTATAATATAATTATAGATCTCAATAACACTAAGAGTCTTAATAATACTAAAGATCATAATAATACTATGTAAGAGTTATATAGTTCTAATAACCTATAAACCTCATCATGTGACATTTGGCTATAATCCTGAAAAATCCCCAATACTATAGATCGAATAAGGAAATGACAGTCACAATGATGGCTTAGTACAATTTATTTTGATAAGAAAATTTTTTATTACTCTTTCTTCTTGCCTTCTATGAAGCAAATAACTGGGCTATCTCTACTGTCAATTGCAATACCTAAAGTCAACTAGATACATATATATATATTGGGCTTGAACCTTAATCTGAAGTTAACCTCTTTGAGTACTACTGCCAATAAACAACCATTTGCATTATGAAACTATCTAAGCATTTTTTTATTTTATATTTTGAGTGAGTTTAAATTATATAGTTCTTATTTCTTGAAGGAAAGGTTATAATTTGTCAAAATTTATACTTTGAAGCTGAAGTTGATGGTTCTTAGTTATTATAACTAAGTTAAAAATCCTGAAGGGGAAGCTAACTGGCTTTTATTATTTATTATCTTATTTTAAGATATCCCTTAAAACTCTACTTTATTTCTATTTATTATTTTTTTTTTTAAAAAAAAAAAATACCTCCTAAAAAACAAAAAGCATATTTAAAAGCATTTAATAATACTCGTGCTAATAAAAAAAAAATTATTTTACAAGAGATTGATGAAGTTAAGGAATTTGAAGAAGAAATAATGATATACGAAGAATATAAGTTTGAACCATATTATATTGATAACTTGGCTGAAATAAAAGTTACCTGAAATAAAAACTAGACGAAATAGCTGAAATGAAAATGGCAATCTTCCATATTCCTGTTGCGCGAGACATATCGAGGTCTTAACCGGATTCCGCATGCATTTGGGCTCCTTGGCGATAAGTCACGCGCTAAGAGACAGAGTCCATATGCAGGATGCTCGAAATTCCTTGGAGCATTATTTCGAGTTTCGAGATTGGTGATCATATCTAAGAGTGATCATTAGCGGAGGAGCTCATCCCCCACAGGTCTTCTGAGTCCTATAGCCCCTAATTACCAGCGTTGGCATGTTTGGATAGGGCTTTTTTCACTCCTTCATTTCCATCCTGCTCAATGGCAAGGTTCTCGACATCAGTCGTTAAGTTTTTTACCACTAGAAAAGCATCCATGCCAGTTCCCGCTATGCTAAGAAGATTGAAGATGGTAGCAAGATCAATTAGGTCAGCTCGGGGTAAGAGAGAGGACTAATTAGTAGCTTCAAAAGAAAACCCCGGTTCAGGGTAGCATTTATGACAGGGTCAAAATAATGTAAAGAGAATGGATGAAGTCAATTAATATAGTGGAATAGAATAGAATTGTTTTCTTTCCTTTCTATTACTATCGTCTTTTTTTCCCTTGGTGCCTTGTGTCCAAAATTAATTTGAAAGCATTGTGTCTATAACATCGCTTTTTGCAACCGCTAATAAATATCGATGACAAAAGCGAGAGCCAGGAGGTTAACAAGACGGTCCATCTTGCATTCTCTCGCTTTTGCAACTCATCTATATTGCGGCAAATTTAGCTCGGGAAAAACCATGCTTCCGCTCCATATGCCATATCATAGGGCATTTCAAACCTTGCGTCATCACGAAATTTTCGAAATCCAAACCTATCTGCTGGATTTTGAAATCCGCATGCCAAGTACGCACGCACGTGACCTTAGTTGTGGGTGATATTAGTAAATAAGTAATCCTGACTATCACACTGTCACAATCTTCGTCCAAAACCATGCTTTTATTACTATTAATTTGATAATTACATGGGTTCACTAAATCCGGTATCTCCCTGGGGGTACACTAAATGAAGAGGACTTGTGGACTTGTAAGGTGTATCGGCCGGTTTAATGGTAATTAAATACGATTATATGTACTGCATTCGACATTATATATAATAATATTTATCATTTTATTACTCAATTTTTGTGTACAGCCAGTTAGTGTACCTCGGGTACTGACTTCGAAGTTAGAACTGGAATTTTACATTTCGCAGTATTTATTAAATTTCAAGGGAACATTCCTGAGTCACAATGCTACTTTTTATTCGCTCTTCAATTAAAATTGCTACTATGGAACTCTCAGCATACAAGATAACGGCTGGAATTTGTGTTACAACACATTTAAGATACCACTCGATCACATACAGCATGAGAGTGAGCGTGTTTTCAGCTGTGGTAATAATAAAGACCCTTATTACCAAACCGTATTCTAACATGCAACATTATCATAACTTAGTATATTATCTTAACTATTGATATTATCATACATTAAAAAAGTAATAATAAAAATATTTTATTTTGAAAAAATCGTAAAAAATCGAATAAATTAGCTACAAACTACAAATTTTAGCCTCTTGTATATAATTATCTTAGTTTTAATTTATAGAAATATAAAAATATAGTTTTATCTAAAATATTTTAAAATTTTAATTTGAAATTGTAGTTTTTTTTTTATAAACTTTAAAAATTAATTTAAATAGATTTTATAAAGATTTTTTGAAAATAAAATTATATTTAATTATTTATATATCTCTTAAAAAGTATATTAAAATATAAGCTTTTTTTCCTTTGCTTTTTGAATTTTTTTCCTTTTTATTCTCTTTTCTCTTTTTAGATATCTTATTGGATATAACTTTTCTCTTTTAGCTTCAAAGCAAAGATGTAGTGCTACTGATATCTTTATTCATATTTAAGAAAGGTTAGTATATATATTTATTATCTGATTTGTTAGTAAGAGTTAATCTATGTACTGATTCTATATCCCTTTTAGTCTTATTATTTTTATTATTCTCTTCATTATTCTTATTATTATTTAGACTTAGAGACCTTTTGTGAGAATAGATAGATTTATTATTATTATTATTATTAACCTTCTTATCTGATGAGTAAAAGAAAAGTATTACTTATTCTAATATGAACTTTTTATTTCTTTTCTTATCTTATATCAGAATAGATAGATTAGTTATTGTCATTATCATTCTCTTTATCATTTTGCTTCTTATCACTTCTATCATCAACTGGTTCAATTCTCAATATACTAAGCTCAGTCAGCTTGCTCAGCTTTAGATTAAGCTTTTTACTAAAGAGAGTATCTATCCACTTATAGAAGTGATATTTCTAATTCAGTTTTACTTCAATTGTAATAATATTTTTCTTAAGATTACTATTAATAAGACTACTTCCAGTCTGTTTCTCTTTCCACTTCAAGGCGTTATATCAGAAAAATAGTTAATTAATCTATGAACTATTTTACTAAGAGCTGTAAACTATTTTACTTAGAGCTACAAATAAAATAGCTATGGACATAGATACTAGTCATAGACTACAAACTATTATTGGTGAATAGCTGCAAACTACCCTAGAACTTCACTAGAATAATGTTATGAACCATGAACACCTTTAGAATAATATCACAAACTACAAACTGGCTAAAACAGCCTGTAAACAGCCTGCAAACAGCCTATGAGCATAGATGCTAGTCATAGACTATAAACTGAAAATAGTTTCTTAATGTAGTATACTAGTTCTTATAGATAGTACTCCAAAAGATCAGGTTGGATTAGGTTAAGATTATAATCTGAGGCTAACCCAACTTGTTGATTTTATAACCTAATCTATAAAATTTATAACCTAACTTCAACTAATCTATAGATATATGACCTGACTCTAACCTGACCTAGGTTATATTATTTAGATCTCCCTCCATCTATCCATTTATCTATTTATCTATCTATCTATCTATCCATTCATTTATCCATCTATTTATCTATTTATCTATCCATCCACCCACCTATCAATCTATCTATCTATCTATGAAGTAGTGAGCCAATAGACATAT
>RBNK01000789.1:0-20424 GCA_003990785.1 Endogone sp. FLAS-F59071
TATTTGTTTTTTCTTTATTTATATAAATGCATGATTGATAATACTTATCAGGACTCAACTATATATATATATATTTTTTTCTAATTATACTAATTTCTTATAAACATATTTCACTATATAAGAGTGATATTATTAGATATTATAAATAACTATTACTGTACTACAGTACTACTTAAAACATTCTAGTTACTTAAATCCAAAAGAAAAAACTAATACTTCTATATCAGGATTAGCAAAGGCACTGCCTACATAGGTATTGCTGAACTTATAGGTATTACCTATATAGGTATCACTGAATATATAAGTATCACCTACATAGGCATTGCCTATATATATTAGGAAACTATTTTCAGTTTGTAGTCTATGTATAAGAGTAATATATAAAAAGCAGCAACAAACACTTACAGAAATATAACAAACAACTATGCCTGCCATTAGCTGCCAAAACTAGAGGACTCAAGAGTCTTATCTGACCCAATCATAGTAGAGAAATACTATCAGATATTCAACTCTACTTAGACCAAATTATGAACAGATTAAGAATATAGTAGAGAATGCAATTATTAATTGATACAATGAACCACCACAACTATATACTAGAGTAATCTAAGAGGATACTATCAACATGGTAGAATTTGCAAAAAGGAATATCAGCATTCACCAATTCAACAACACAGCCAGACAATTCAGAAGCTACTATCAAATGGGATATGCCTTACAACTAAGGCAAGAAAACTATCAAGAACTGACAGAACAAGAATCCACCAAATATCTAGGATTAAATTCTTAGGAAAGATACATTGCCAAAAAAACCTTCAATATATTCCAACATTGGCCATCTGTATTGAAACACCTTGGCAATCTAAGTCTATGTCAATGGAAAAACTTATGAAATATAGAAGAAGAAACATTATTACTTTACCTCCTAGGAAATTACCTAGTGGACAACAACCACATCAAAGAGGAAACTAATACTTCCATATCTGGATCAGATACAGAAGAAGAAATCAACACTGTAGATACCATCCACACTGCCAAAATTATCAACACTATTGATACTATCAACATTGTTGATATCTTATTCAATAATGAATGGAACTTATAAATTAAATATAATATAACTAATAATATTCCGAGTAGTAACCTGGAAAGCTACTCATATAGCACCTCAAGAATTTTGTATAAATATTCTATAATTCTTTATTCAATAAACTTCAGTTCAATAGCAGTACACACTCAAGATCCCTTTGAGAGCTAAAGATCTTACCTCCCTTCTATATATATCAAGAGCACTAGAAAGACTATAAGTCTGAAAATCATAATTAATATTCTTATAAAGAAACAAAAGTACTTTTGATACCTTAGAAACCTTGTGACATACTCAGAGATTCCTAAGTCCAATACAGATTAGTATTATCAGATGCTTCCTCATAGGCAGTTTAGAAAAAACCTCCTTATAACTTGGTAGTAGTGATAATGAAAAACCATTATAATAATTAGAAATATACTACTAATATTTTTACAAAAGGCCTAGAATCATCAATTCCTTTTAGACATGACCAACATACTCGGAGTGCTACTAAAAATACTATATATATCTCACTTCCAACAGCCAGAGAGACTATATACATCATAGAATCCTTTAAGTAGATATAATATCAGCAACTGCTATAAAGCACTGATTTAACAACTGTAGCTCATTTACAAGGTAAAACATATCTTGAACTCTATAATGAACTTTTAGAAGAATTCAAAAACCCTCTTAGAACTGAAGCCTACTTCGAAGCATTTTAAGATTTCCTCTATAAAAACATCAAAGAAGATTGTGACATTGTTTCTATCACATGAGCTAAACACCAATTTACCAATCTCACATCTACTGTACAAGGATATAATAACTACCAAGTCATCAAAGAGTGGATTACTAACTCACCATTTGATTACTCAATACACCGAAGCACCATTTACTACCGAATTGTAAACAGATTATTCGAGAAATTAGTGGTAGAAGATCTTATATGATTTGCCAAAATAACACCATTAGGACCAACTGTACCTATCACACCACTATCTATCGAGGAGCCTATCAACCTTACAACATCTATATTCCAATATACATTTGAACTGAGCAGATCAATATTTAGAGAAGCAACTGACATAAGTGACTTATATGAACCTAACACAACTATCTATCATGATACTAACACTGCATTTATTGAAGATGCTAATACAACTGTTCAAAGAATTATACTTGAAGCTGACATACTTGAAGAACCAGAAGACCTTGACTCAGAAGAAGAAATATTTGATTATGAAGCAAGAGAATACATTCAACAAACTGACAGAGGAGAAAATGAACTTCTTATATCACCACTACTTGCATCAACTATATTCACTGATATAATGGCCGATGCCACAATCACTATATTAACTGCACAAGTAGCAGCCTTAACTGCACTTATAGGACAAGTAGTGCAACTCAGCCAAACAATCAAAGCAGTCAACTTATAACCCTTTAATGGAGAAGCCAAAGAAGTCACCACATTTATATTAGCCATTGAAGCCAATTACAATGCCAACAGCTGGAATAATGATTGAGTACCAAATAATAGACTCACTAACAATGTCAATTATACACCTGAACAAGTATATGCCAAGTCATATGCATAGGTCAACAAAATTGCTGGATTTCTTAGAAAATCAGCAGCAATCTGGTGGCAAAATCTGCTTAGAAAACCTTTAACCTGACAAGATACAACTTTGGTAGCAGCTCAAGTAACTGGCATGGCCCAACTAGGATATCCAAATATTCCTATCCAACAAGGCCTTAGATCCTTACTGATTGATAAATTTCACAGTAGTATACATATTACCAAAGCAAAGAAACGACTAGCTATAGCAAGATTCAATACCAAAGGAACCAAAATCTTTGAAGCTTTTGCTGCAGAAATCAATGCTGATCTTATCATCATTGGAATACCTTACAATGATAATAATTACATCACTTGTGGTATACAAGCCAACACCTTATTCAAGACCCTTCCACAGTAGTTGGAAACTTGCATTAAGGAGAGAGAGAGCTCATATGCTCATGAACAATAGTATTTCAGCATGGTCATCAAATCGGCACGTATAATTCTATCAGCATAACAAACTCAAACAGAAAACAAGAACCACAACTCTGGCCCAAGTAGCAAACCAACAACTGATACTTACCATCAAGGAGGATTCAACTTCTGAAGAGGATTCAGAGAAGGACAAGGAAACTACAATAACAACTCGATATGGTAAAACAATTTCAAGAAGGATGAAAACAAGGATGATTAGAAGAAAACAAAGACTTGCTTCAACTGTGGAAGATGAGGACATATCATACCCAAATGTAGAAGTACTTATACCATTTCTGGAGAAAAGATCACAAAGAAAGATAAAATTAAAGATACAAGCAAAAGCATGATAGCCAAAGAAGAAATAGATCTAAGAGATATTAGCCAACTGTATGTAATTGAAGAAAAATACAGCCAAGGATACTACAAGTTGACTGAATAAGAACAAATTACCCTCATCAATTGAAACATGGTGCAAACAAGATGCCTATTCTGCAATCAATATATCTATTACACAGAACACATATGCAACTGTTCAACAACTCATCTCATACCAGATGAAACCAAAGTAGAAGACTTCCTCATCATCAAAAAGAAAGATCAAAGGATAAAACCGCAACTAAGATGCCAACAGATTGTTGAAATTTGATCTTCGAATGTGTGTTTGAAGTAAAGAGCGCACTGGCTCATGAAGCCAATATATGTGTATTTATTAATACTAAATTATGATTGGTCGATACAAACAAAGATTGTCTAAGCCACAATTGAGTGACATACGATCGATTGTTGATGATGGGAGAGAGAGATATAATAAGCTAATAATTTCAACACTCTCCCTGCTTGGCATATCTCGATAAAAATAAATAAATAAAAAAATAAAAGAATAAAATAAAATGTTCAACTGTACATCACGAATGGCATCTATAAAGTACATTTACTGCAAATAACTATATGTAAAATACTACTTAAGTGATAAGAATAACATGATAAAGAATATAAAAGTTTTAAAAAGATTAGTTATATAAGCCCATTTTTGTAATCAACATTTCGAGTCTGGGTTGCGCAAGTGGCTTAGTTAATGTATCAGCGATCATTTTATCTATCACTATGTAAATGATATCTATCATCTTTGATTTAATTTTCTCTCAAATAAAGTGATGCTGAATATCAATATGCTTTGATCGAGCATGATTAATTAGATTTTTGGCAAGAGCGATTGCTGATTAGTTGTCTTCAAATAAGGTTGTTATACAATTCGGTAAATATCCTAGCTTATCTAATAGGGTGTATAGCCAAATGGCTTCTTTTGTTGCATGTGCTAATGCCATATATTCTGCCTTAGTTATTGATAGGGCAACGGTTGGTTGGCACTTGCTTAACCAGCTGATGGCTCCTCCTGATAGGTTGAAAATATAACCCATAGTTGATTGTCATGTATTAATGTCTCCTCCCCAGTTGGCATCACTGAAACTGATCAGTCTTAGATCCTGATCATGTTCAAGGCACAGCTTATAATTGGCTGTTCCTTTAATATATCTTAATAATTGTTTGAGGGTATGGTGATATTCTTGCATTGGATTGGCCAAAAATTGACTGATGATACTGACAGCAACAGCTAGATCAGGTCTCATCCCAATCATCAGGTATATTATGCTACCAATCATTTGTCTGAATAGATTTTGGTCTGTGGATTTTCCCCCTTCAGATTTGAGTTGTATAGATGGATCAAGGGGTATACTGATTGGCTTGGTATCCATCATGTTAAATCTTGTAATGATTTGATTGGCAAAGTGGCTTTGATCAATTGTGATTGTATATGTTTTTCGATCACACATAACTCAAATACCCAGAAAATGTTTAATTTCACCACAGTCCGTCATATCGAATGCATTGCTAAGTTCCGCCTTGAATTTGTTCATCGTTTCCATTGAATCAGCCAGAATTAGTAGATCATCGACATATATGGCAATAATTATCAGTGATTGATCTTCTTATCTCCTTCTTAGATAAATGCTGTGATCTGATTGTAGTCTTATAAAATTTGATTGGCTGAGGTAATTGTCGATCTTCTGATTCCATATATGAGGTGATTGCTTTAGTCTATACAATGATCGATTGAGCTTATACACAGCTCTCGGTGACAGCTCCGATTGGTCAATTCCTTCAGATACTATCATATAGATCTCTTCATCAAGATTGCTGTTCAGGAATGCAGTTTTTACATCCATTTGGTGAATTTCTAAGTTTAGGACTGCACCGATTGATAAGAGTGCCCTGATCAATGTAAATTTAGCCATGGGAGCAAATGTTTTATCGTAATCAATTCCTTGCTATTGTGAATATCTCTTGGCAACTAATCTCACCTTGTACCTGGTAACCGATTCATCAGTGTTGAGTTTCTTTTTAAATACCCATCTGTATCCAATCGGCTTATGTCTTGCAGGCACTTCAGGTATAATTGTCTACATATCATTATTCTTAAGTGATTTAAGCTCTTGATTGATCACTTCCTCCCAAAGCTTTGCATCAGGCAGAGAAATTGCTTCCTTGTAGGTCATTGGGTCATCGGTCAATTCAATTAAATTAGCTTCTGGTATACAATCTTGCTAAATTTGTAGAGCTTCAGTATTGATCAATTGTTCGATTGGCTCTCAGGTGTTGTCATCATCATCATAGTCTAGCCATTTAACCAGATATTGCCTTTTTTTCATCAATCTTGCATTCTCCGATAATTGCTTTGATAACATATTCTTGATCTTCTGGATTGATGATTGTTGGGGATTTTAATATAATAGATTTATCAAATGTGACATCGCAGCTGATCTCTATCTTCCTATTGGTTGGATCTCAGAGCCTGTATGCCTTCTTTTCATCATGATAGCCAATCATTTTAAGCTTTTTGGATCGGGGTACCAGTTTCGACCTTTTTCCTTTGTGAATATACATATATGCATCAGCTTATATGACATGCAAGTTACTGATATCAGGCTTGTAACCATGCTATAATTCAAATGGTAAAGCACTCTCCTTATTGGCTCGCATTGGCAATCAGTTGCGTAAATATGTAGCACTTGTGGCAAGTTTACCCCAAAGTTCATCAGATATGCCGGCAGTAATTTTAATGGCCTAGATCGACTCCATCAATGTCCGGTTATATCATTCGGCAACACTGTTTTGTTATGGCATGTCCGGCATCATCATTTCATAATAAATTCCATTTTTGATTAAAAATTCGCATATCTCAGTGTTTATATACTCTCCTCCTCCATCGGACCAGAGAATCTTCAGTTTTCAGCCTGATTGCATTTTAGCGAATGCCTTGAATGCCCGGAATCGATCAAATATATCACTTTTATTGTCAATAAAATATGTTGTGATATAGCGAGTAGCATCATTGATGAATGTTAATATATATTTTGCTCCATTGACTGATGGCGTAGGCATCAGCTCACACAGATCTGAGTGCACTCTTCCAATAGGCTCCATCGATCAATTTTTCGCATGTCCGAAAGGCTTGCGGTACGACTTCGCATATTCATACCCGGCACATATTTTGATTTATCCAGTCAACAGCCGCATATCTCCAAGCCCTGTGACAAATTTGTTGATTGATTGCAGAGTATTTCGGCCCGGATGGCCCAGCTGGTGATGCCATAATGTATAGTCATCAATCTTGGAATTGGCGATGTTGGAATCAGCGATGTTTGCTTCTAGCTCTGGTGATGTCAATAAATAAAATAGGTCACCATCAGCTTGTCCAATTTTGATTTCTTCATGATCCGCGCTAATTTTAATTACTGATCTGTTACTTTTGAAGGTTATATCATTTCCGTTATATGTCAATGCCTGCACAGATATTAAATTTCTAGTGATTTCTAGTACATATAAAACATCCCATAATTTCAGCTCGTCGTCGAGCTCAATCATCCCAATGTGCATCGCATGTAGTTTCTTGTTCCCTGCACATGTGACCAAGCTATCATACTCAGCCACCATCTCGAAAATCTCTAATTGGTTGAACATATGTTGCGTGGCGCCTGAATCGATGATGGTGCCAATTGCCAGATTTGCTTCGGCTCTTGGTTTAGCCTTTTCTTTTTCTGTTTTTACCCAATCATTGAATTTGTTGTATTGAAATATTCTGTGTTCTCCCTTACAGACATAACATTTCCGAGGGTGTCCCCGAAAATTCCCACCTCAATGGGCTCTGCGATCACCGCCTCGGTTACCTCTGTCATTATGATGATCTCCTCGATTGTTTCTATTATCGTTGTTATAGCCTCAGCCTTGTCCGGTGCTTCTACCTCGATTGTCACGACCGTCGCCTCAGTAGCCACCTCAGTAGCTGTCTCGGTAGCCGCCTCAGTCTGTCACATGGGCTTCATCACGCCTTTGTTTATTATCCGGGTCGAATCTGATGCATGCGAGTTGTAAAGCCTCTAGTGTTATCAGTATATTCTCCCACGCAAGTATTAATTCCTAGTATCTGGGGCTTAGACCCCGGAGATATTATGGTATAGCTTCTGTGTTGGTTATATCTTCGATTTGCACTATAATTCAGTTAAACGCGTCATTATAATCTTCGATTGATCCTTTTTGCTTCATCATTGCAAGCTTATCATACATTTGTAACAATTGTTCTATTAGTGCATATTTTTGTATCATAGCCTCTTTAAGCTTATTCTATAAATCAAATTCTCCCAATATGTTCACATGCCTCCATAACTACATTCTAGCATTGCCTGTAATTTTACTGATCACTGTGTTGACTTTCTTCTTTTGTACTGATAGATTGGTGCTGGTGATAAATTGCTCTATGGCATCAAAGTAATCAAACAATCTGGGTGCGCCTCCTGACCCATCGAATTTGTTGATCAATCTCAGGTACTCCTTTGCCAGATCATTAAGCTTTGTTGATGTTGTTGGTGATGGTGATGGTAATTGTCTTTGTGGCATGTTGCCTTCTATGGCTGCATTCTGATTGATTGGCACGCTGGGTGATGTGTTTATTTTGTCGATTTTTGCTATCAATTCGCCTAATAGGGTTGCCAGTGTATCTAATTTATCTTCCTGATTTCTGACATTGTAGCCATTTGTTCCTGTCGATCGAGGCTAAATCCTATATTGCTCTAATGGTTGCTATCTAATCCTTCATTATTATCATCAGGGGGTTGATATCTGTTGTCTGTTTTTGATTTAGATTGCAATCTTGTCGATCTTGTTACTGATGACGATGTGTATAGGTTGTCCATTTCATTATGTCATTGAATGCTATATCATTACGTGTTGTTTATCATGTTACTTTATCACGGTGTCATTTGTCGCGTTGTTTATCATGTTGTTTGACATGTTGTTTACAATGTTAAATAAACGCTTACTATAATCGCAGTTGTAATTGCTATGATTGCATAGATACTATGATTACATAGATCTTAGGTTGTCGAGCTGCAATTCGAGCGGCTTGGGGCTTATAACCTGTTGAAATTTGATCTTCGAATGTGTGTTTGGAGTAAAGAGCACACTGGCTCATAAAGCCAATATGCGTGTATTTATTAATGCTAAATTATGATTAGTCGATACAAACAAAGATCATCTAAGCCACAATTGAGTGACATACGATTGATCATTGATAATGGGAGAGAGAGATATAATAAGCTAATAATTTTAACACAGATGCTACCAATAAATAATAGACCTTACCATAGCAAAAACCTATATCCTTATGCCAACAACACTAGAGAAATTTATGACATTTTCTGGAGAAGCTATCAATACGTTGGCAAAGAAAAGTTCTAAGGAGACAAGAAAAGATACGAGCAAGAAGTATATTGAGATGAAATCTACCTGCAAGATCTTTGGACTATCTATAACTTATCTACTATTGATAGCAAGAGATATGACTCAGCCTACAATAGTACTTGGTAAGAACTAGCTAATATTGAAGAAGAAAGATAAGAAAATGAAGAAGAAGAATTGGAAGAATTATCAAAAGATAAACAACTATATATGATATAAGAAACCAACAATAAAATCAACTTCCTAGTCGAAAAGAAGCACCCAGATGCTATAATACCTACTAAGGGAATAGCAAACTCTGCAGGATATTGTTGAAATTATTAGCTTATTATATCTCTCCCATCAATGATTGATTGTTATATCACTCAATCGTGGCTTAGACAATCTTTGTTTTGTATTGACCAATCATAAATTAGTATTAATAAATACACGCATATTGGCTTCATTAGCCAGTGCGCTCTTTACTCCAAACATACATTCAAAGATTAAATTTCAACAGGTTATGAGCCCCGAGCCACTCGAATTGCAGCTCGACAACCTGAGATCTACGCAATTACAACTGCGATTACTGTAAGTGTTTATTTAACATTGTAAACAACACATTAAACAATATGATAAACAACGTGACAAATGACACCATGATAAAGCAATGCGATAAACAACACATAATGACATAGCATTTTTTCAATGACGCAACATGACAAAATAGACAATCTATACACATCATCATCATCAGCAACAAGATTGACAAGATTGCGGTCTAAATCAAAAACAGACAACAGATATCAAACCCTTGATGATGACGAAGGATTGGATAGCAACCATTAGAGCAATATTGCATTTAGCCTCAATCGACAGGAACAGATAGCTATAATGATTAGAAATCAGGAAGATAAATTAGATATGCTGATAACTCTAATGGGTGAATTGATGGCAAAAATCGACAAAACAAATGCATTACCTAGTGCGCCAATCAATCAGAACGCAGCTACAGAAGGCAATATACCACAATCACCATCATCATCACCAACAACATCAACAAAGCTTAATGATCTGGTAAAGGAGTACCTGAGATCGATCAACAAATTTGATGGGTCAGGTGGCGCACCCAGATTGTTCGATTACTTTGATGCTATAGAGTAATTTATCACCAGCACCAATCTATTAGTACAAAAGGAGGAAGTCAATGCAGCAATCAGTAAGATTACAGGCAACGCTAGAATGTGGTTATGGAGGTACGTGAACATATTAGGAGAATTTAATTCATGGAATGAGCTTAAAGAGGCTATGATGTAAAAATATGCACCAATGGAACAATTGTTACAAATACGCGATAAGCTTGCGATAATGAAGCAAAAAGAATTGATCGAAGATTATAATGACGTATTCAACTGGATTATAGCACAAATCGAAGATATGACTGATATAGAAGCTATACCACAATATCTCTGGGGTCTAAGCCCCAGGTACCAGGAATTAATACTTGTATGGGAGAATATGCTGACAACACTGGAGGCTTTACAACTTGCATGCATCAGGTTCAACCTGGATAACAAGCAGAGGCACAATGAAGCCCACATGACAGACCGAGGCAGCTACCGAGGTGGCTACTGAGGCGGTGACCAAGGCGGTGACCGAGGCGGCTACTGAGGTGGCAGTCGTGATAATTGAGGCAGAAGTGCCAGATGAAGCCAAGGCTACAACAACAATAACAGAAACAATCGAGGAGGTCATAATGACAGAGGTGACCGAGGCAGCAATTACGGAGCCAATCGAGGCAGGAATTTTTGGGGACACCCTCGGAAATGTTACATCTGTGAGGAAGAACACGGAATATTTCAATGCAACAAATTCAATGATTGAGTAAAAACAGAAAAAGAAAAAGAAAAGACTAAACCAAGAGCCGAAGCAAATCTGGCAATTGGCACTATCATCGATTCAGGCACCACACAATATATGTTCAACCAATTGGAGATTTTCGAGACAGTGGCTGAGCATGATGGCTTGGTCACATGTGCAGGGAACAAGAAATTATGTGTGACGCACATTGGGACAATTGAGCTCGATGATGAGCTGAAATTACGAGATGTCTTATATGTACCAGAGATCACCAGAAATTTAATATCTGTGCAGGTATTGACACATGACAGAAATGACATAACCTTCAAGAGCGACGGATCAGTAATTAAAATTAGTGTAGATTATGAAGAAATTAAAATCAGACAAGCCGATAGTGACCTATTTCATTTATCAATATCATTAGAGCTAGAGCTAGAAGCAAACATTGCCGATTCCAAGATTGATGACTATACATTATGGCATCACCAATTAGGCCATCTGGGCCGAAACACTCTGCAATCAATTAACAAATTTATCACAGGGCTCGGAGATGTACAGCTGTCAACTGGACAAATCGAAATATATGCCGGGTATGAATACATGAAGTCGCACCGCAAGCTATTCGGACACACGAAAAATCGATCGATGGAGTCTATCGGAAGGGTGCACACAGATCTGTGCAGGCCAATGCCTACATCATCAGTTAATGGAGCAAAATATATATTAACATTCATTGATGACGCCACTCACTATGTCACAACATATTTTATTGACAACAAAAGTGATACATTTGATCGATTCCGGACATTCAAGGTATTCGCTGAGATGCAATCGGGCTGAAAACTCAAGATTCTCCGATCAGATGGAGGAGGAAAGTATGTAAATACTGAGATGCACGAATTTTTAATCAAAAATGGAATTCATCATGAAATGACAACACCGGACATGCCACAACAAAACAGTATAGCCGAACGATATAACTAGATATTGATGGAGTCAATCTGGGTAGTTAAAATTACTGCAGGCATACCTGACGAACTTTGGGCAGAACTTACCACAAGTGCTACATATTTACACAACCGATTACCAACGCGAGCCAATAAGGAGAGTACTTTACCATTTGAATTATAGCACGGTCATAAGCCTGATATCAGTAACTTGCGCATCATATAGGCTGATGCATATATGCATATTCGCAAGGGAAAAAGGTCGAAACTGGCACCCCGATCTAAAAAGCTTAAAATGATTGGCTATCATGATGAAAAAAAGGCATACAGGCTCTGGGATCCAACCAATAGGAGGATAGAGATCAGCCGTGACATTACATTTGATGAATCTATTATATTAAAATCCCTAACAATCGTCAATCCGGAAGATCAAGAATATGTCATTGAAGCGATCATCGGAGAATGCGAGATTGATGAAAAAAGGCAATATCTGGTTAAATAGCTAGGCTATGATGATAACGACAATACTTGGGAGCCAATCGAACAATTGATCGATACTGAAGCTCTACAAATTTGGCAAGATCGGATGTTAGAAGCTAATTTAATTGAATTGACTGATAACCCAATGACCTACAAGGAGGTAATTTCTCTGCCTGATGCAAAGCTTTGGGAGGAAGCGATCAATCAAGAGCTTAAATCACTTAAGAATAATAACACATAGATGATTGTACCTGAGGTGCCTGTGGGATGCAAACCGATTGGATGCAGATGGGTATTTAAAAAGAAACTCAATACTAATGGATCAGTTGCTAGGTACAAAGTGAGATTAGTGGCCAAGGGATATTCACAATAGCAAGGAATTGATTACAATGAAACATTTGCTCCTATGGCAAAATTCATATTGATCAGGATACTTTTATCGATCGGAGCAACTCTAAACTTAGAAATTCACCAAATGGATGTAAAAACTGCATTTCTGAATAGCGATCTTGATGAAGAGATCTACATGATAGTACCTGAAGGAATCAACCAATCGGAGCTATCATCAAGAGCTGTGTGTAAGCTTAATCGATCACTGTATAGACTAAAGCAATCACCTCATATGTGGAATCAGAAGATCGACAACTACCTCAGCCAATCAAATTTTACAAGACTACAATCAGATCACATCATTTATCTAAGAAGGAGACAAGAAGATCAATCGCTGATAATTATTGCTATATATGTTGACGATCTACTAATTCTGGCTGATTCGATGGAAATGATGAACAAATTCAAGGCAGAACTTAGCAACGCATTCGATATGATGAACTGTGGTAAAATTAAATATTTTTTGGGTATTCGAGTCATGCATAATCGAAAAACACACACAATCACAATTGATCAAAGCCACTTCACCAATCAAATCATTACAAGGTTTAATATGATGGATGCCAAGCCAATCAGTACACCCCTTGATCCATCTATTCAACTCAAAGCTGAAGGAGGAAAATCTGCAGATCAAAGTCTATTCAGACAAATGATTGGTAGTATAATGTACCTGATGATCGGGACGAGACCTGATCTAGCTGCTGCTATCAGCATCATCAGTCAATTTTCAGCCAATCCAATACAAGAACATCACCACGCCCTCAAACGATTATTAAGATATATTAAAGGAACAGCTAATTATAAGCTGTGCCTTGGACGTGATTAGGATCTAAGACTGATCAGTTTCAGTAATGCCAACTGGGGAGGAGACATTAACACATAACGATCAACCACAGGATATATTTTCAACCTATCAGGAGGAGCCATCAGCTAGTCAAGCAAATGCCAACCAACCATTGCCCTATCAACAACTGAGGCAGAATATATGGCATTAGCACATGTGATGAAAGAAGCCATTTGGCTACGCACCCTATTAGATGAACTAGGATATTTGCCGAATTGTGTAACAACCTTATTTGAAGACAACCAATCAGCAATCGTCCTCGCCAAAAATCCAATTAATCACGCTTGATCAAAGCATATCAATATTCAGCACCACTTTATTCGAGAGAAAGTTGAATCAAAGGTGATAGATATCGTTTATATGGCGACAGATGAAATGATCGCTGATGCATTAACCAAGCCACTTGCATGACCAAGACTTGAAACATTGATCGCAAAAATGGGCTTACGTAACTAACTTTTTTAAAAAATTTCTATTTCCTTTACCATGTCATTCTTATCACTCAAGTAGTATTTTATATATAATTATTTGCAGTAAATGTACTTCATGGATGCCATTTGTGATGTACAGTTGAACATTTTATTTTTATTCTTTTACCTTTTTTTTATTTATTTTTTATCGAGATATGTCAAGCAGGGGGAGTGTTGAAATTATTAGCTTATTATATCTCTCCCATCAACAATTGATTATTATGTCACTCAATTATAGCTTAGATGATCTTTGTTTTGTATTAACTAATCATAAATTAGCATTAATAAATACACGCATATTGGCTTCATTAGCCAGTGTGCTCTTTACTCCAAACACACATTCGAAGATCAAATTTCAACAGATATGACATTTATGCAAATGAAGATATACTAATCCTACCAGGATCAATTTTCCTGATCAAGACAGGAATTACCTTAAAGCTACCAACTGGAACTTATACACAAATCTTAGATAAAAGCAGCAAAATCAAAGAAGGAATCTCAATCAAAGTAGGAGTTATTGATGCAGACTACACTAGTAAAATTATACTCATAGTCTATAACTTATCAGCTTGCCACAAATACCAAGTCACTAAAGGAGCCAAGCTAGTACAATTCATATTTATCAAGCTTAACAACTCAGTAACAGTCAAAGTTATAGAACAACTTCCAAAAACTGAATATGCTGCAGGAGGATTTGGATCAATAGATAAAAAGAAACCTATACTCACTAAAGATGAATGATGGTATCTGAAGATGGCACAGGAAATAGTACTATATGGATGCTGTCCTTATTGAAACAGAACCTACTATGCAGATGACACTTGGAAATGCTGGAGTTGTATTAAAGAAAGCAAGAAACCACAAATCCAACAATTAGCAAAGGAGGAAGAAAAAGCAAAACAAGTATGAAAGGCTATAAAACTACCAACCAGAGAAAAGAAAACAAACTGATCCATCGAAGATACAACAGACATATGATCTATCGAAGAAACAAAAGTAGAAGATATAGAAAAAAAAGTAGAATATGGAACCTTATCATTACTCAAAAAGAAGATGGAACTTCTTTTCTACAAAGGAACAATAAAGAATAAAACAGTCAACATACTAATCGACAGTGGAGCAATATGCAATTTTATTAGCAAACAGCTAGCTGATCAACTCAAAGTAATCAAGTCACTTTGTGAAGCAGCAATGATTGTAGAAGTCACTGATAAAGGAACCCAACAAGTCACTCATACTGCAAAAAATCTTCCAATCTCAATTGAATCATACCAGGATGTATTAAACTTTGAAATCATAGGCATGCCCAAACTAAGTATAGTATTTGAAAAAAGTTGGCTAGATCAAAAGAACCTTAACATTAACTGGCTAAGTGGAACTATGGAGTTTACTTATCGAAATAAAAATATCAAATTGGTCTCCAAATCAAGAAACAGCAAGATCTAACTCTACTCCACTAAAAAATTCTACCAATATCTCGAAAAAGATAACATAGTTTACTGCTGCATTATTACAGAAAAGGATATTGCTAAAATAACTACTGAAACTGATATAGACATTAATAGCCTAGATATATCTTTACAACTACTTATCACCAAGTTCACAGACTGATTCTCTATAAACTTACCAGAAGGACTACTACCAAAACAAAGTATCAATTACCAAATTGACTTAATACCTAGTACAGAACCACCATTCAAGAAAATTTATCAATTATCTAGACTAGAGTTACAAGAACTCAAGAAGACTTTAGAAGAATTGATTGAATGAGGATCTATTCAACCTAGTACATCACCTTTCGAAGCACCTATTATATTTGTCAAAAAGAAGGATAGAATCAGAATATGCATTGACTATCGACAACTTAACAATATAACCATCAAGAACCAATATATATT
Source organism: Endogone sp. FLAS-F59071 (assembly GCA_003990785.1). Taxonomy (NCBI): domain Eukaryota; kingdom Fungi; phylum Mucoromycota; class Endogonomycetes; order Endogonales; family Endogonaceae; genus Endogone; species Endogone sp. FLAS-F59071. The sequence continues at coordinate 15,775 of RBNK01000789.1, forward strand.
ACTCAACATTATAGAATTATTCGACCAACTCAAAGGAGCAACCATATTCTCAGTTATCGACTTATGGTCAGGATATCATCAAATCTATATTGTTAAAGAAGATATTTCGAAAACAGCATTTAGAACTCGATATGGACATTATGAATAGAAAGTCATGCCTTTTGGACTAATAAACATACCTGCAACATTTTAAGGGCTGATGAATAATATATTTAGACTACTACTCGATGAATTCATAGTTGTCTATATCAACAACATACTGATCTATAGCAAGACAAAAAAAGAATACTTACAACATCTCTGCTAAGTACTAGAAATACTAAGAAAATATCAGCTATATATCAAACTCAGTAAATATAACTTTTTACAAAAAGAAGTTGCATATCTTGGATACTGAATCAATGAACAAGGCATTTTAGTCAACCCCACAAAAATCAAGGCAATCAAGAAATGGGAGAAACCAACAACAATCAAGGAAATACAATCCTTCTTAGGACTAGCAAGATACTACTGATGGTTTATCAAAAACTACACAGGAATTATAGCATGCCTATATGATCTGATAGTTATAGATACAAATGTTATTCAAGAATGGAATGAAAACCACAACATAGTCTTTGAAACTTTAAAAGACAAGTTGACAACTACACCTGTCCTTCGAAGCCCAGATCAAAACCTACAATTTATAGTAACTACCAATGCCTCAGATTATGCAATTGGAGCTATACTCTTGCAAGAAGACCAACCTATTGCCTACTGTTCAAGAAAAATGTCATCTGCAGAAAGAAATTACTCTGTTCATGAAAAGGAATTACTTGCAATAATTGATATAACACAAGCCTAAAGACACTACCTGATAGGTAACAAATTCTTGATCTATACAGATCATGAATCACTCAAATACCTGAACAAACAGCCAACCCTCTCCACCTGACAAGTGCAATGGATGGATCACCTCAACAACTATCACTTCGAAATAATTTACAAACTCAGAAAACTTAATGTTATATCTCGACAACAACAGGAGGATAAACAAATCAAAGCCATTATCGAAATTACAGACAACTGGATACAAGAAATTCAAGAAGGAGTTCAAGTAAACAAAGAAGTGCAGAAAATCATAAAAGAACTCAATACCAAACCAGATACAACAAACAAATTCAAGATTCAAAATAACAACCTCTATTATAAAGATTAACTCTTTATACCATCAAACCTTCATATCAAGATTCTACAAGAACATCATGATATACTCTTAGCAGGCTACTTCAAATTTGATAAAACTTACGAAGCACTCACCAGAAACTTTTACTAGTTGAAAATGTTTACAAATACCAAGAGTTTCATAGCTTCTTGTGACACTTGTCAATATAACAAAACACTCAGACAATCACCTGCTAGACTATTACAACCACTACCTATACCTGCCGAAAAATGGGAACAAGTCAGTATAGACTTCATCATTCAACTGCCAAAAACAAGATCTGGAAAAGATGCAATAATTATTTTCATTAATTAACTCAGTAAACAAACTCACTTTGTCATAAGCAAAATAACCGATACTGCACCTGACATAGCAAAAATATTTTTTGACAATATTTTCTATCTACATAGACTACCATAAATTATTATCTGTAACTAAGATTTAAAGTTTACAAGCAACTTTTGGCAATCACTATTCAAAACACTTGGAACAAAAATAGCACTATTAACTGCATTTTACTCACAGACCAATGGACAAATGGAATGTATGAACCAAACATTAGAATAAATACTTAGAACTTATGTCAACTATTGACAGAACAATTGGGACAAACACTTAACTGCCACTGAATTCACATGCAATAATGCTCAGCAAAAGTTAATGAAACTATCATCATTCTTCCTAAACTATAGCTATCATCTGCTGATACCAGTAACTCTGTTACTAGAAAAGATTGAATCAATAGTACAAGCTGTTGATGACTTCATGATACGAATGACCAACCTGCTAACTAAGGCACAAGATGCAATTCGTGAAGCACAATTACAATAGATAAAATACACAAATGAAAAAAGGTATGAAGAATCATTTAAGATAGATGAAATGGTCTTACTGTCCTCAAGATATATCACATTATAATAATTATCTAATCAACCTTCAAAGAAACTTCAGAATAAGTTTCTCGGACCATTCAAGATTATTGCAAAAATATCAGCTATTGCTTACAAACTAGAGTTACCACCAACAATGAAAATCTACCCTGTGTTTCATATATCATTACTGAAACATTACACACTAAATAATAATAATCTATTTCTGAACAGATAAGTCATACTACCCACACTAATTTTGGTTAATGATATAGAAGAATTTGAAGTAAAAGAAATCTTAGATCAATAGATTACTAAACAAGGTAACAGATTGACACTGTAATACCTAATCAAGTGGAAAGGATACCCCTTACATGATGCAACATGGGAACTGCTTAGCAATCTGACAAATGCAGATGAAGCATTAGAAAAATATCACAAGTCCTTACAGAAATAGCATAGACACTATTTTCTCAAAAGGGGAAGAGTTGTAAGAGTGATATATAAAAAGCAGTAACAAACACTTGTAGAAATATAACAAACAACTATGCCTGCCATCAGCTGCCAAAACCAGAGGACTCAAGAGCCTTATCCGACCTAACTGCAGTAGAGAAATACTGCCAGATGTTCAACTTCACTTAGACTAAATTATGAATAGATCAAGAACATAGTGGAGAATGCAATTATTAATCGACACAATGAACTACCACAACTATACACTAGAGTAACCTAAGAGGATACTATCAACATGGTGGAATTTGCAAAAAGGAATATCAGCATTCACCAATTCAACAACACAGCTGGACAATTCAGAAGCTACTATCAAATGAGATATGCCTTACAACTAAGGCAAGAAAACCATTAAGAACTGACAGAACAAGAATCTGCCAAATATCTAGAATTAAATCCTTGGGAAAGACACATTGCCAAAAGGACCTTCAACATATTCCAACATTGGCCATCTGTATTGAAACACCTTAGCAATCTAAGTCCATGTTAATGGGAAAACTTATGGAATATAGAAGAAGAAACATTGTTACTTTACCTCCTAAGAAATTACCTAGTGGACAACAACCACATTGAAGAGGAAACTAATACTTCCATATCTGGATTAGATATAGAAGAAGAAATCAACACTGTGGATACCATCCACACTACTGAAATTATTAACACTGTTAATACTATCAACATTGTTAATATCTTATTCAATAATGAATAGAACTTATAAATTAAATATAATATAACCAATAATATTCTGAGTAGTAACCTGGAAAGCTACTCATATAGCACCTCGAGAATTTTGTATAAATATCCTTCAATTCTTTATTCAATAAACTTTAGTTCAATAGCAGTGCACACTCAAGATCCCTTTGAGAGCTAAAGATCTTACCTCCCTTCTACACATATTAAGAGTACTAGAAAGACTATAAGTCTGAAAATCATAATTAATATTCTTATAAAAAAACAAAAGTACTTTCGATATCTTAGAAACCTTGTGATGTATTTGGAGATTCCTAAGTCCAATATGAATTAGTATTATCAGATGCTTCCTCACAGGCAGTTTAGAAGAAACCCCCTTATACTATAACTAGCATCCATGCTCATAGGCTGTTCACAGGTTGTTGCAGGCTGTTCTAGCCAGTTTGTAGTTCACAATATTATTCTAGTGGAGTTCTAGGGTAGTTTATAGCTGATTGTAGCTGTTTACCAATAATAGTTTATAGTCTATGACTAGCATCTATATTTATGGCTATTTTGTTCATAGCTCTTAGTAAAATAGTTCACAGTTCTTAGTAAAATAGTTTATGGATTAATTAACTATTTTTCTAATATAGATATTACTGAACTCATAGATACTGCCTATATAGGTACTGCTGATACAATCAACACTATTGATATCAAAGAATTATAGTTAGCTTATCAATCTTAGCTTTTCAATTTTATATAAATATCTTTTCAATTCTTTATTTAATAAATATCAATCAGTCAATCAGACTAAGCAGTTTAAGATTAGTTCAATTAATCAAGTCTTATCAATCTCTTAATAATCCCTTATACATAAAATATTAACCTTATACAAACTCTCTACAAAAGCCAGAACCTCAAGAGGCTTTGCATAATGCAGATAGTTGCAGACTCATTAAATTAAAGTTCTGCACTATTCTTGCAACCTTCTGAAATGAGTTCAATAGTAGTATACACTTAAGATCTCTTTGAGAGCTAAAGATCTTACTTTCCTTCTACATACATTAAGAGTACTAAAGACTATAAGTCTAAAATCATAATTAATAATCTTATAAAGAAATAAAGTACTTTCAATACCTTAGAAACCTTGTAACATACTTAGAGATTTCTAAGTCTAATATAGATTAGTATTATCAGATACTTTCTCATAAGTGATTCTAGAGTAACCCTCTTATATACTAGCTTTTTTAAAAAAAAATTATCTTTTTTTTATTTTTTTAATATAAAGTAGCTTTGTATAACTAGCTAGTTATATCAAAGATAAATGTTTTTTTTTTTTTATAATATATTAACTACTATATTCTTACCTCTTTTTCTTCTATTATACCCTTG
>RBNK01000790.1:0-20421 GCA_003990785.1 Endogone sp. FLAS-F59071
AAAAAAAAAAAAAAAAAAAAAAACGATAAAATGATAACTTTTCACCATCTAAACCGGCCCCTCCGCCACCACTTCTACATGCCTATCTACAATAAATACATCTGGGTAGCTCTGCATGACCATCTTCCACTCCTTAATCAGCCTATCCATTGCCTGGTGATAAGTCCACGGTCTTGACATCACGCGCGCCTGGGATTCCGGGATATGATAGCCAAGAGACAGCTGCACATTCGCGATCGCGTTAACCGTCTCGAGATATAGATTCTGCTGCTTAAGCTGGAGTGTAGAGGCTGTACGGGTAGAGGAAGCGGCAAGAGAAGAACTCCGAATTTGGTAAGAGTCCGGGAGAGACGAGCTCCGGGCTGGATTGATTTCTCCAGTTGAAACTGCTGGAGTGAGCCCGCTGGAGATGGTCAGGCCCTGTCCAATAGCGGGGGAGGACGGACTAGAGGCAGGCGCCTCTCTTTCTGGTGAGGAGGTATAGATATGTTGTTGAGATTGCTCTATTGCTGCTAATCCACCCCAGCTCCTCCATTTTGACCGTCGTGAAGTTTCGTTAGGGGGCGAAGAGCTACTAGGCCCAGCAACACTAGTGCGAGCTCGTTGGTATTCCATAAGGATCGATGCTCGGCTTTGTGCATTACCGCCATCATGAAGTCTTTGGTGGATAAAAGTTCGCATGTGCAAGACGAGGGGCGATTTGTAACAAACGACGAACTCGAGGAATGACCAGGTAGCAAAATCAATGGGTGTCGAGAGAATAGACGAGCCTGCTGGTGGGTAAGAAGACGTACGCCGAGGTTCAAATGACGCTCTTACAGGAGACGATGTAAAATAATCGTGCTCGTGCGTGCTTGGGTTACTGCTAGGCGTGGTGGACGGAGGAAGCCCCTTCAGAATGCCAAGGTTGTGTCCCATGATCAAGGAAGACATGGCGAAATTCGCAACGTGTAACCAAGCGCCTTTCGATTTGTCCAGAGATCTCGACCCTCGCACCAAAACTATCTTTAAAGCTGTGAAACTCATAATAAACATTGAGGACGCAATAGTTATCGGTTGAACTGATGTCCGTTTCGACTTTTCTGGATTGGGCACCTCAAGGCCGTTCGCTCCTGTCGGAGTTAGTGTGAAATTGTTGCCATTTTCTTTCGCTTGGATTAAAGATGCCTTACTACATGCTTTTGTAATGTACGCGAGCAAGCGCATCCAATTACTCGTCGGATCTATGCAGCGGTTCTCAGCCAAAGTCCGCACGGATTGATATTCGCCCTTCAAACTGTACTGAATGCAAATGGGGATGACGACATACGCGACGAGAGCTGCCGTAGGTGGGTGACGTTCAATGTCAGCCACCATGTCCAGAGGAGTGTATTCCATCAAAGATACTATCAAACGTACGAGGCTATTGCAGAACCGCGATTGCCGTGATCCCTCATCTTCCCAGTCGCTGCGTACCGCAATAGATAATCCATGTTCTACAAACTTATCTTGAAGGATATGGGCAACATCGAGCGTCAACGCCGTTCGACCATGGCTACGCTCCATCACCATAGCGAATCCCTCGTACATGTCCGCTGCATCAATGTTTTTCCACTGGGATCGATATTGTTGCTGAATGTGATTCAGCAGGGCTACCATTGCCTTCCTGCCCTCCGCGAGATCGCCTCTCTTTGAGATAACGTCTACGACATAATCTTTGATCCACTTTGTGGGGCATATTACACGAAGAGTAGCGTAATCTTTTATAACATTCTTGACCACTTGAGCCATGCGATCATGGTATACATCGCTTAGAACCCCACCGTTTTTGCAGTACACCTGTATCAACCGCACGAATTCTTGCTTGATAGTAAGCCTGTTATTCTGGGCCCATTGTTTGCCATAAGCTTGCTGCGTCGACTCCGTTCGCGTAGCACCGCCCAAGATCCCATCTGTTATATTGGGTTCTGGCGATGTGGAGGGCCCGCTCGGTGCTAGCCCAGCACTCGTCGTTGGCTTGGCTGTCCTGGAAAACTTGAGAAAGACATCGATGAGGGCGACAATCCCCTGATCCAATAGATCTCGTACAGGGCTTTCATTCATAAAATAGAACAAAAGATGACGAAGCATTTTGACGAATTGTTCGGCGCGGCTGGATCCTGTGTCGTATGCAATGATAGTGAGAAACAGCTTCACTGAGTCTTCAAGTGAGAATGTTTTATTGGATATTGGCACAGGGAGCAACGCCGCTACGGGTATGCTTGCTACCTTCGTCAAGGGTGTTAACGGTTTCAGCAGCTTGTCAGATAATGGAGTTGCTGTGGAGCGGTGCGCCGCTTCTTCGTGTTCTTGTATTATCACAGCGCGGTCATCTATTTCCATCTGAAGTTGCAAGCCCAAGACGTCAATGGATGAGCCATATTTAGTTGGCGCGCTCAAAGTCTTAATGAGATAATATAAATTGTCAGACATCCAAGCACCAAGTTCATTCGATTTCTGGTACGCTTTAAGAACAAGAGGAGTGATGCTTCCAAGCGCCTGAAATACAAAGGACTCTTCGTGGACAGCAAAAAACCGAGACCAGGCTGAGGTGATGGCCGCGCGGATAGCAGGAATATTTTCAGCTTCACAAAAGATGCGGAACACCGCAGGAAGGAACAAAGCGTAACCACGGTTGCTAGAAAATAAGCGCCGAAACCGAGTGATAATACGAACGTACAGAATCATTGCCTTCCCGATCAATCCGAAATCACTCCGATGAGAAAGGATGATTTGGTTTACGCCACGGACGATACGTTCGAGATCACTGCGATCGTTGTAGTTTCTGTTCAAGCCTGCTAAAAGAGTATCAACAAAATTTAGCCAAACTCTCGCCCTCAATGCTGATAATACGTAAGTATCATGTTCACGTCTGCTCGGCAGTGGTTTGCCAATGGCGATGCCTCGGCCATTCTTTTTAATGTTCAAATCAGGAATATAGACATCCTCAGGCAATTCCGTAAGACTGCTCATCGCTGAATCCATACCCCCTGTTGGCATAGGTTCATACTCATGAAATGTCTTCTTAACTGCGTACACTTCTCTCGGATACCGCGAAATGTAATTAGTTATGAAATGCAAATGGCTAATCCTCAACATGGCCGTCTCGAACAATTGCAGAGGTACGTCGATGACATTAAACTGACAAGTCGGATTGCTCAGATTACGTGGGAACATGGTAAGGGGCTGGCCATCTGTAAACCAGAACTGTCCTGTACTGCAGAGAAGATATTCAATCTTGTTCTTGCGTAGGTCGCGAACCGAAAGTTCGTTCGTCGACAGCACCAGCTCGGAGAGCAGCGGATGTGCAAGCATCATCATGGTCAAGCCACCTTCCTTGCTATCACGAGCATACCACTTAAGTAAACCCGCGAGGTGATTGAAAAGCAAGTGAGTGAAATTCGGTGGAAACTTTGATTGCATGGCCACCAGGTATCTGAGACGCGTTAGAAGTTCCTTCTGACGGTCAAGCTCCGGCTTACCTATGTCTCCTAAGAATACACGGAGAAAAAGCGCAGGGTCGTCTCGAAGAATATAGCTCACCAACTCACGTACAGTATTAAAAACCCCGCCATGCACATCGTTCAATAAGTCGATCATGCCAAGTGATGCTAGACTCAACGACGGCACGGTCGCCGTTCGTTTCCTAGCGTTCAATGCTGCTATAGCCGCGACTATCGTTGGGTTCTGTGCTCCTGTACCCTGCTCCTCAGCAGCATCTTCATCCTCTTCATCCAGGTAAAATGTTGGTAGCAATGATAAAGGTGTCAATTCTCTACGCAGCTGGTCATGCTCTTCAACCTGGTTGTCATCATCCCATCCAAGTTCCTGAATCTGCTTTTTCATCTCAATTGGAAATGCGCCTGCGTGTTTGAGCTTCGCCATCCACCGTGGCTCATCGAGTGTGAATTTGTTGGTGCCAAGGTCGGTAGCCACAAATGGGATTACTACTGCGCCGGTGCGAAATAAACGACGACCGTTACTTGAGTTGTCCGGAATGTAATCTTGCGCTAAAATATTGAACCGGTGCCCAAAGAGTGAAGCGAGCTTCCGCAAGCTTGCCATGCGCAACATGGGATCAGGGCTAGATTTGAGAATGGGCCAAATTAGTAAAGGTCAATGGTGCCCCATCCAATGAATAGTATGTTACTTTGCGTCTCCTCAAAGATTACAAACCTATATAAATCCTGAGAAATAAGTTCCTTCGTCACCTTTGGCACTCTCTCTCCGCATTGGATAAACAAGAATGCTCCAGGTGAGAAAGCCTTTTGCCGATCGTCCACGAATCTATTCCAGAGGTGCGGCGCCAATTTCGCGAACTCTTGGGCTGTCAGTGTGGTATAAACGGCTACAAGCAAGGACAAGACGGAGCCATATGGATCTTGGTTGATCTCTGTCAAACGCAGCAAGCGACCCTTTGGCTGGCTGCTGAGTAAACCAGAGGTGGCTGGAGAGGAGGCTTGTGTATCCCCTGCGGAGCGAGGCTTCGTAGTAGCAGCGATGGTAGCACGACGGCGAAGCGGCGAAATCTTTGTGCGATTGTTTTTAACGAAGCCGTTTTCGTTCGCGGGGGCTATGACTAGTTTTTTCTGAGGCATCATGGAAACAGGTCGGTCCATCACCTCCTCCTAGTTGCGGAGTGGTGTGTTAATTGAGTATTTCAACTGTCAAACATTCATTGAGGTAGTGCAAGAGGAAGTGTTATGCTTAGGCAACCAAACTAACCTGCAATTCAAATTCTTCTTCATTATCATTGTCCAATGTTGCGTACACGATACGCATTTTCTGGAACATGAGTGCAACGTCGTCAAGATAACTCCTAACAAGTGTTGATGCTCCTCTTGCATTTCGCTGTTTGCTTGCGTCCCTATAAAACTCGGCTGTTGTCACTGCATGTACCGTCCAGTCGATGACACGTGATAACCATCCGGGCCTATAGGATAATGAGATAAATATGAGAAACGCGACCCAATAACAGTGCCGCCCACTTCCGTATAAACAAACTTTACCGATGGGTTGTACTGCAAAAGAATCGAATCTCCAAAAAGAGATTAGCAATCAATGCCCTCAGTGGGAGGGGAATCATGCGGATCTTCTCCTGTGCTCACAAATGTCGATTACGATCATATTATTGAGTGAGTGAAAATATTAGCAATCATTCTTGTCCTTCGCCCTACCATTATCCCAACACACACACGTGTCTACAACATCCTTTCCTGTCTCCTAATGGATATTATATATATATATATATATCATACCTTAGCAGCCATAAAGATCGCGATTCTACGTTCTAAATCATTCAAGAATTTCTTAGCAACCTCGTCTTCGTCCGCATTCTTAGAGAGCTATACAATAAATTACCCAGCATGTAATGTTGGTACTACACGATTAGAATATTATTATAGAGGCCAGCCTTCGTGTACCCATCATTATTGCCAAAACGATCACAGAAATCGTACAACCTCCATCCGTACTTACGTTACTTTGTCTCGTCCTCAACTGTCTAATAGCCCACACAAACTCTAGCAAAATTATACACTGACCCAATGTCGTTGAACCCCACTCTACTTCACCATCCACTGCAGCTTCTGCGGTACTGAATCCAACATCGAGTCTGCTTCCCCGATCCTTGTTCTTCTCGCCAACATCACTCAAGACAATTACACACATCATTTCTGGATCCTGCATCCAGAGTTGCACGCTGCTCATGTACTGCTGAAGGCATGTTATGAGCGTAAGGTTTTGAGCGATGCGTTCGATCGAGTCAGAAGCGACACAAGCGAGAATAGGTTTATAGAAGAGGGGACGGTAAGTAGTAGAAAGGGCGAGGAGAAGATTGGTGAGGCTTGGAGAGGGGTCTGGTTGGTCGGTGGTGAGTTTCTATGTAAATGAATTCGAAAGAGAAGATTTAATCAAATGGGGCGATCTGTGTAACACACTTATAGTATGGGAGCGTCAACGTTCGAAAGCTACATACCTTGAAGAAATTATCTATTGTCCGTTTGACGATTTCGGCGCCAATCAGATCATTGATACCGAAGACAACGTGGAAATAAATACGGATGATTCTGTCAATGTCATCTTCCTCAAGCTGTAAACAACGGTGAATAGGAGGGTTCAATTATTCAGCCAACGTCTGTGATGCGCCGGAGAAACCCCCTTGACACGCGCTCTGTTAATATATTTAATCCATAGTTCTGCAAACCGCGTATGGCATAAACGATTTCGATCAAATAATAGATTTGAAACTGAAAACCAGTAAAACTTCCTCTTTACTCACTGTCTCATTGACCAGGTCTACCACCTCATCCTTGAAACCATCATTCCATAATCCTTCCAAATATATCTTTGCCATCTTCATGACTTCATCATCCATTGTTTTTGCCTTCACTGCCCAATCTATCACCCTCACTCCCTCTTCATCTGATTCTCCTCCACTCAATTCGGCTGACGATGTACGCGGGCTAATATTTCCACCTGGACTGGAAGGGGACGCGGGTCTCGTAGGCCGCCGCCGCCGCCTGCCGCGGCGTTTGCCTTCGGGAAAGGAGTCGAGCGGATCATTCTCATGCACTACGGAGAAGACGGCGAAGACGGCCGCTACGACGGCGGAGATAACTTGGGGTTTTGTTGACGCGAATGAAGATGGTGGAAGGTTGGTGTGTAAATGGAAAAGGAGAAGGTACGGAATCGAATCACGCGGATTTTCGGGATCAATTATGGTTGAATACGAATCGGAGAGAGTTTCGGTAACTAATGGGTTTCGAGTAAATTTTTGAATTAGTTCTTTTCAATATAGACAAGAAAATAAGGTAAGGGAGCCAAAAATAAATACCAGCTTCGGCAAATAAAAACACAATATGTTCATATGCCGTTTGTGTCCGTTCGTCGGGTTGCATCCAATACGTCTAAAAATGAGAGGTTTGACATATTACATGTGGATATATCAACATCATTGCCTCTAAACTATCCTCAACCTCCAGTATATGAAACCATACAAATTTTCAAAGGTAAAAAATAAAGAAAATACAATAACGAAAACAGAAAATTAAATAAAAGTAAAAAGCATAAACAAAAAATAAACAAATACCTTTAATAAATCTGTAACCACTAATTTCCTCATTCTTGCATCTCTCACTAACATGCATTTCACCAATCCCTCTAGAAACACACAGAGATTTAATTTCCGTCTCGGCAAATCTCCAGCGGCCCCATCCAAGAAATCGTATGCATCCGGCGCAACAGGAATGATATCTCCTCTCGAAAGCTGATCGAGGAACCCGCGAATGTTCCGCTCCAGATTGGCCAGTTCGTCGGCGTCTGCAGTAGATGTGTTGGAGTTTTGGAGAGTGGCGAGGGTATGAACAAAACTGTAGACAAGTGTATGGACCGCAGTAATAGTTTGCGGGAGGGAACGTGTGTTGGTAGAGGAGGGCATGAGGAGGAGTTTGAGCAGCGCGCAAATGCGGAGCTGGAGATGCGTGTTGTTAAATATGGTATTAAACTGTAGATTCAGCATAAATAGCGGCAGGATATAGCTAATCCATGCCGAAGGAAAAACATAAACGCCAAAAACAAAATAGTTTACATTCAGTAAAGGCACTGACCCTCATCTTCGTATCACGAGCTTCCAATGCCTTACAGCACCATAAAATGTGAGAAAAGTTTTCCTGAAAAGTATAATGAAGCATCGATTAGATGGATGAAACAAAAGCAAGCCATACATTGGTCAAAATATTCGAAATATAAAAGCTCACGTCTGCATCTCCAGGTTTGTAATTCACGCGAATATATTCGAATATATCAAGTGCTTGCTCACAGTCTTCCTCTATAAATGTCAATAAGTCCAACTGTCATCATAAATGTTCGCCGATCAAAAGACAATATCAGCATAGCCATGCCGGCATGTCTGTTACCACCAATAATAAATATCCCAATCGATTGCAATGTTGCTCAATCATTGATCCGTTCAGTTCAGTCGTCCACAAACCGGCCAAACACCAAACTCGTAAACTTCCATATCAAAAACCATTCTAAACTCACCATTAATCTGAAATGCCAAGAATGGTTTCCCCAGTTCTGCCAACACCGCCTGCAGCATCGGCAATTTCACCACGTGCTTCCATTTTTTCAACAGCTCTAACAGCTCTTTATAAAACCTGTGCTGCTCGCTCTCTTCCGGTACCGCGTTCTCACCGGGTCCACTCTCACCCCGTCGATGCCGTCGAGTACCGAGCGATGCGCTGCTTCCTGCCGCGACCGCAGCCGACGCCGATGAGACGGCAGAGCCAACAGTGTTACCCAGGGTTCCGTAGCTCACCGCAGCGAAAGATGCACTAGTTCCAGAGTGGTAAGAAATCAAAAGTCTCTCAATCTCCTTCTCCATCTTCCACACGTCTGTCTTTTGCTCTACGGCGGTCTTGAATCGGAGTACATTGCGACTTAGAACGACGAACGTAGACTCGGCATTTGTGGCGAGGGTACGCGCGGCAGCCGGGAGGGTGGCGGCAGCGACGCGAGGGCTGTTAGATCCTGATGATTTGAGTGCGGCGAAGGCGAGGCGAGGACTGGATCGAGAGGAGCCAGGTATATTGCTGAGATTGGACTTTTGACGAGGGGATGCGCGCGCTGGGAAAGTCGAAGGAGTGGAATGTGTAGTGCGAGGAGTGGGTGTGGAAGGGGTACTCGGGGTGGTGGGTGTAGAGGGCTCTTGCTGCGCGCTGGTGAGAACATATTCACGGACTTTACTCCAGTTTTTCGAGGTGCGTTTGCCAGCATTGACGATGGTGCGGTTGAGGCTACTGGATCGTGAAGCAGGAGGTAAGGTAATTGAGGTAACGGAGTCGACACGGGTAGGTAAGATGGTTGGGTTGGTGAAAGTCGTAGGGGAGAAGGAGGTGCTAGAGGTAAATTCGTCGAAGGGGATAAAAGCCGGGTTATCTTGGAATGTGACGGAGGTCGGAACACGGCTGCTGCTCTGACGGCGGCGACCTGTGGGATTGACGAATGGAGATATTGAGCCCAAGGTTGCGGATAGTAACTGACTGCATCTTGAATTGCGAAAGGAGCACAAGGAAAAACGAAGCTGCTAACCATTGAGAGGATCCATGTCTTTGCTCGGCAAAGAACGGAGAACGGAGAACGGAGGCTGAGAAGAAATGAAACAAGTTCCGGGACCTTGGCAATTCGGCGGAAATACGAATCTGTGTGACTAGGCTTTCTCCGCTTTGGGCCTTTTTAACATAACACTGACATTTTCCCGTTGTCAGACTTCCAAGAATAAAATACGACTCTTAAATGGCACGCATGCATATTACTACTGGTAATAACAACGCTATTTGAAAGTATTCTTCGCGATTCTAAATCCCCCCTCATTCGAGTTTTCACCCAAAGCTACAAGTAATGTTAAATGCTATACTAGCGGCGGCAAAGTTTCCTATGAAGCCAAATTATTCTAAGCTCTAAATAACCTTTTTCAAACATTGGATTTTTGGCATGTCGACCCGGGCATTCTTTCATTTATCAGAGTGCACTTCAATTAAATAAAATTTGGCATACGTGTGATAAGTATATAGTAGTAAATGCTTAGGCCAATTATGCTATAAGCGAAATCACATGACATTTTATTGGGTCATTAGACCAATTCACAACTTTGCGGGCAACTGTTTGTTTTGCGAGCTTTCTATCAATTCGCGGTACAGAGCATCGATTTCCGGCCTGTACTTGTCCGCGCACTGGGGGCGTTTAACTTTGAGACTGTGTAGATCGATAATCGACACCACAAACGCGGGAAAGTACAATAAGTACGGGAGGCATGTCATGATATCAACGAATAGTATAAATAGTGTCTTACGTGGGTGTCAAGAGGTCATTCTCAATGGAGAAAGGAACTGGTTCGATATAAATAGCCTTGACTAGTTCAAAGCTATGGTTTTGATGCAAAGTTTTTGCTTTAGATATTTGGCCAAAGCCCGACAGGAGCTTATCCAAAAATAAAGCTCACAAATTGACCTCTCGAACAAAAACGAGAGAAGAGCGACTTACCCCTTCAAATCACTCTGTTTGCCGATCCTATTCATTTCCTCCAAAGTTGCCTTTCTCACACGATCATCACGAACCAACTCCTCAAAGGGTCGCTTTGCACCGATAACCTTCTGACCAAAGGCTAAGAATCCGTCAGGATCCGGAACGACTATAGCTACAAGCTGGCTCTGCAACGAATCACCGTGAACTGATGCAGAATGGTGAATGTACAATGAATGAGCTACGTGTTATAAAAAATCTCAAAGCAAACGAACCGCGCAAGATTTACCATAGATCTGCGAGAATAAGGTATTCTTAAGATAAATGTTTTCAATCTTTTCTGGAGCAATGTATTCTCCTAAATTGAATAAAAGCATACGAGCCCGTCAGCAAAGGACGATCAACGCCAAATATTTAGGGCCGAACACACTCCACCATTGTAACTCACCTTGTGCAAGCTTGAAAATGTTTTTCTTGCGGTCAATGACCACAATCGACCCTTTCTCATCAATCATACCAATATCTCCCGTGTGACACCACCCTTCTTCGTCGAGTGCCTCTTTGGTCTTTTCAGGATCCTTGTGGTATCCTTGAAAAATATTCCCGCCTCTTACACATATTTCACCCCGCGGGTATGGATCTGTGGCGAGGTAGTTCATTTCGGGCACGTCCACTAGTTTAATTTCACAACAGGGGAATGGCGCACCAAGATGTCCCGGGCGGTACTCGCCAGGGTGAGTTATAGACGCTGTGGCGCAGGTTTCGGTCGAGCCGTACCCCTCGTAGATCTCGCAACAGAAAGCGATGCGAAGAAAAGAAAGAATTTCCTTTGAGATTGGGGCCGAGCCACAGCAGATGCTGCTGATGCGTCCGCCGAGGGCGAGACGCATTTTGTTAAATAGAAGGCGGTCCCACACAGGGTGCGTGAAGCCGCGACCGGCTTCGAGGTTGGCAAGCTTGTCGGCAACGGCTTTTTTAGCGAGGATACCCACAACGCCAGGAGCATCGACAGTTGAGGCGATAAGTCTGGCATAAATGCGGTTGAGAAGGCGCGGGACAGTGGCCATCTTGGTAGGCTTCAGAGTTTGCATGTCCTCAGCAAGAAGGTTAATATCACCACTGAAGTAGCCAACAGCGGCTCCAACCTTGATGGCACTCAGATCGCTCGATCGGCCAAAAATGTGAGCGAGGGGAAGATAAGAAATGCCAACATCATCTTGATGGAATTCCATGGTAAGGGTCACCCCGCTGGCGGAAGATGTAAAGTTCTTGTGGGTTAACATTGCGCCCTAAAGAGTGGTTCAAAATGAGGTGAACTAAGGATAACCGAACAAAGCAGGTGTAAAAGAAAGTGGCTGCCACTGTGAAAAACACAAAATCAAGGAATGGTATTTACCTTAGGAACACCAGTGGTGCCACTGGTATACATGATGCAAGCCAAATCGTCTGGCTTCGGTGGATTATGCTTTCTTTTATTCTTCTTGCCCAACTCTTCCACAGTCAGGAAATCGGTCACATAAAGGCCATTCTCCGCTGCCCATGCCTTCAACACGCTCGCTTTGGTTGGCATATTTGACGCCACCCGCTTGCTTTCATCATCCTCCAAGCTATCCATTGAGATAATGATCTTAAGGCCAGAAATTTTAGGACTCAACTTGATTAACTCGGCGATATGATCTGCAGAAGTGACGACGATGGAGATTTCCGCATGGTTAATCACGTACTCGACAGTCTCGGGACCAAGTGTGTCGTAGAGCGAGACAGTGAATATGTTGTATGAAGAACATGCCGTATCGGCAATACACCATTCAGGCCGATTGGTGGACCAGAGGCCGACAGGGAATTGCTCGAGTTTGGAAAGACCTGCGATAGTCTTTGCGAGGTGAACAAGGCCTGAGCCGAAATTGTTCACACGGTATGAGACTTGGCGATAGGTTTGCCATACATATGCTCCACGTTTACCCGTTTTGGGGTCGATAGAGCGGGTACCGAGGAATGGTCTGTCCTTGGACACCTTGAGACCTGACGTATAATTATTCAATATCTGGTTCAATGATGCACTTTGAAAAATCATGATCGATTTAATACGAATTTTGAATGACACCTCACCATATTGAAAGTTCTCGTAAAGTGTGGTAATTTTGGGGTTGGTATATGTCACTAGCTTGTCGGCATATAGCGGATGTCGATATATGCCTTGTAGATCAAAAGAATCGTTAGTTTAAGTGAAGGGAGAAAAGCGCGATTATCTCTTTTCAGAGTGCAAATTAAACGCCCTTTACCCGTCTGGCCAGGCTTCCTGGTGCCAGGAACTTCAACAGTCTGCTTCTCTAGGTTGACTTTCTTCGCGATAGTTGCCATTGCGTTGGAATGGAAAGAGTGAGCGGGATAAGAGAGAAGAGTTAATGACCCAGATCAGGAATGGACATCAAAAATCAGGCTTAGGAAAAAATCGGGTGCTATATAGACTTGTCAAATCACATGAACGCATGTGATATCCTCCGTTACTTTAAATCTTTCTCCCGACCTTTACGTAGCACCACCATGCTATATTCTTATTGCTGGGATGATATTATAAAACGCACATCAACTTACAAAAAAGATGAGAACCTCCCTGAATTCCTGAATTTGCGAAAGGATAGAGTAATGGAGTAATGTAATGGACGGGAAACGGCAGTCACATTTCATCATCATATGCGTGCTGCAACAAAACTAGACAAAGTGAACTTTTGACGTTACTCAGTATCAGGCTGTTCATAACCTTTTAATTATTCAATATTCATACACGATAATCACAGTAAGCCGAAATATAACCCATAATTCTTATCTCTCTGCATTTTTTTTTTTTTTTTTTTTTTTTTTTTTTTGGTAAAAAAAATTATCATGAAAAAAGAATGTTTTAATTGTAATAATATTAAAGAATCAATTAATGAGATGAAGAAGAAAGAGAGATTATTAAGTATTGTTGTTGAGAGTGTGCTGAAACTCTGTTGCAAAAAGAATTAGATGAAAAAACTGGAGAATAAGAAAGAAATAAAAAGAAAATTTTTAATGAAACTTTAGCTAAATGTAGAAATAAAGAAAATTTTAATTAACCTTTTAAGTATAGAAATATATAGCAGTATAGCAGTGGAAGATGAGATAGAATAACTATATTTTGTCCTCAATGCAAAATCATGCTAGACTGAGATGTTACCACTTATGAAGATAGCCAAGGATACAAATATTCATAATGCTAGAACTGTTATAAGTAAATTAAAAGTGAGAAATATTTTTTTCACAAACTAGATAATAAACTATAAGAGTAATATATAAAAGATAAATAATTAATTAAAGGAAGACAAACTATGTCTGCCATTAACTGTCAAATCTAGAAGATTCAAGAACCTTATTCTACTTAACTGCAGCAAAGAAATACTGTCAGATACTTAACTCTACTTCAACTAAACTATGAACAAATTAAGAACATAATAGAAAATGCAATTATTAACTAATATAATAAACCACTATAATTATACACTAGAGTGATCCAAGAGGACACTATTGACATAGTAGAATTTTTTAAAAAAAATATCAGCATTTACTAACTTAATAATATTATTAGACAATTTAGAAGCTACTATTAAATAGAATATACTATAAGGGGGTTTCTTCTAAACCACCTGTGAGGAAGCATTTGATGATACTAATCCACATTGGACTTAGGAATCTTTGAGTACATTGCAAGGTTTCTAAGATATCAAAAGTACTTTGTATCTATAAGAATATTAATTATGATTTTCAGACTTATAGTCTTTAGTACTCTTAATGTGTTAGAAAGAGGTGAGATCTTTAGCTCTTAAAGGGATCTTAAGTATATACTGCTATTGAACTAAAGTTTATTAAATAAAGAATTGAGAGATATTTATATAAAATTCTCAAGGTACTATACAGATAGCTGCCCAGGTTACTACTTGGAATATTATTGGTTATACTATATTTAATTTATAAGTTCTATTCATTATTGAATAAAATATCAACAACATTGATAGTATCAACAGTATTGATAATTTTGGTAGTGTGGATGGTATCCACAGTATTGATAATTTCAACAGTATAGATGGTATCCACAGTGTTGATAATTTCGGTAATATCTAATCCGGTGTGATGGAACATTTTGTAACGACATACAATTTGGTCATGTGAAATCAAGTCATGTGACTCTCAACAATGTTAAGACCTTTAGCATTGTTGAGACCTTTAGCGTTGTTGAGATCTGCAATCATGCTATAACCTAAAATAGTATTTCGATCTGATATATTATTTTGCTGCCCAATTACATTATAACCTGATATATCATTTATTATATCTTAGCCAATCAATTTGTACCTTATATTTAGCTGAGCCAATCAGAAATTTAAGTAGTAACCTGGGTAGCTGCCCATATAGCACCTTGTAATTTCTTATAAATACCCCGCTCGCAATTATCAATAAAATTCGGACTGCAACAAGCTAAGGAAGCTTACAACAGACAACCCAAGGGATACTGAAGCCTTACTCAAGGAGTAAGCAATTGGATAGTTTTGAGATTCTAACAGATACACTTTATTCGATCGATCACACTTAATTCTTGCTAGTTAACACCTACATCGACACCCTTCTTAAGATGCTACCGCATAAACCGCTAAGACCCCTAAACCGTATTTTCTGCACTTGCTCAATTCCGAGTATTTCGCCATTAATATATTTTAGTCCGTCACAATTGGTGCCGACTGGCAGGAAATCAATCGACACATCGACCGATTTGTTACCTATATTGCATAACCGAACTTGCCGAAACCCATAGTGGAAGACAAAAGCAAGAACGGCACTACCACCGCCACCGCCCATATTACAACAACTACCTAGGAGAAGACTTCAAGAGGATGAAGAAACCATGACAGACAGACTACCTACCTTTTACGGATACACGAAGGAATATGTTCAAGAATTCCTAGATGATTTGGAAAGCTACTTCGCAGCCAAAGGAACGGTTAGCACCTGATGGTTGCCTATCCTAGCCGCCCAACTTAGAGGACCCGCAAGAGAAGCCTACCGTGTGGCCCTGACGGATGCAGCAGCCACTGGACTAGGAGGATTAATCCTTGCAGCTACAGCAGCAGCTGGAAATAACCCCCCCGCCGCAGCATTAGCCACCACTCATTGGGAGGTTACAAGGGCCTGGCTAGAGGAGAAGTATTTCACCAAACAGAAGCGAGAATCAATCAAGGAACAGCTATTCAACATGAAGATGTCAATCAATCAATGCCCAGAAGACTGGGTTAATACCATCGATCAGTATATGCAACTTTGTGAAGAAACCAGCCCGGTTGTACGAGAAATGGTGTTCATAAATGGCTTACCCGCAGACATCCAATGCCATATCAAGAGGTTTGGCCCTCGAAGTATGGAAGAGAAAGTCAGGATGGCACAGGCCTTTTGGGATACCGAAGCAGGACATTCGGCATCCCTATATGACAAGTTACCACAAGACTTACGCAGGAAATTCAGCACTGGAATACCTGTAGTCCAAATGGTATCTGCATCAACCGAACCACCTGAGGAGGATACTATCAAACCGACAGTCATGGCAAAAACAGGAAAAATGACTCATGAGGATGAAATGGAGAAGATTACCAAGATGTTCTCAGAAATGACAACACACATAGCCAATCTTGAGGCCAAGGTGATCCGCCAGAATAGACAACCAAGAGGAACCTTCGTCGCCGAAGAACGCAACAAGAGCGAGATAAATTGCTTTCTCTGCGGAAGACGTGGTCATTTTGCCAAGAATTGCCAAACTAGAAGTTGGAAGGAAGGACGAGAGAAAGAAGAAGTAAAGAAGGCTGACCATGCCAATGTAGTGCAAGAAATCGAAGAAGAAGATGAAGAATTTAGCGAGGAATACCTGGAAGCCTACCCTGTTGAAGCAGTTAGCCGTACCACCACTAGGAAGACTCCCTACCCAAGGAAGAAGCCGGTCCAGGAACCTGAGGTTGTCATCGAGAAGCCCAAGAAGCCAACACAGAGACAACAGCTGAACGAAGATCAATGGGACAAAGCCTTCAAACAGATAATGCAACCCAGCGAGACAGTTACTTCGACCACCAGAGATGAAGAGATGACGGATCAGAAAGAAGATAAAGAGAAGAAGCCTAGGAGAGTTAAAGAATTCGAATATGATCCATGGGAGGACATTGCCGGCCAAAAGGCCAACATTACCTTCAAACAACTCTTCCAGATTGCACCATCGACAAAGCAAAAGGTGAAGACTCAGATTACCAAAACCAAACCAACCATCCGATTCGAGGAAGTTAACACTGCCGAAGAACAAGAGGAGCGAACCTATACCTCATCCGCCTATGCACAATGCAACATTGAAGGATTAGCTTGCTCGGTTATTATTGACACCGGAGCAGGAGTCAGCATCATCGCCAAGCATTTCTAGACCGCCTAGGATGGGATATTGATGAACCTGCTACCTCTACCTTGGTCGTCGCAAGTGGAAAAAGCAGCGTACCTCTAGGAGTACTCCGAGAAGTACCGGTCCAGTTTGGAACAGAAATCATCCCCGTCAGAATGGTAGTCACCGACGCACAATCCTACAATGCCATCTTAGGCAACAGCTGGTTGAAGAAAGCCAAAGCTAGAATTGATCTGGATGCACAAAGGCTAATCTTCGTCAACCATGGGAGAAAGTTCAGCGTACCTCTGGATATTCAGAAAGGAGTAGTACCGAAACTCACTTAGAGACCGGAAGATGAGAGTGACCCAGATGAAGAAATAACCCCCAGATAGGCGCATCTCAATTTGGTGGAAGAAGAAGAAGCAAACGTGGTGATCAATAGTGAATACTGCCGCCTAACGCCTTTGGAGAAGAACCAGTTGATTGAATACAACATGAGGAACACTAGATGTCCATTCTGTGAGCAATGCATCTATTGCGCCAAGATGATGTGCACTTGTAGCAATACGAAATTGATACCTTACCAAGACACCTTGGAAATGCACCTACCGACAGAAAAGAAGATCAAGAAACCGAGATTATCACAGACCCGCCGAAGGACCCCACCCTCAATGAATCATGGGCTGTATAATGGAAGGAACCCTCACCCATTCGCAGACAACACTGGAGAAGTGTGGGACTGTTTCTGGACGAATATCGGACACATTGGCAAAGGATGCCTTTGGGGAAATCGCAACACCTACCTGCAAGGATGCTATTGGGATGAAGTCAATCCCTATGACCTCTGGGAGTGTGAAAACTGGGTCAAATATCCAGACAAACCATACGATATCAACTACCATGGAACTTGGAAGGAACGTTATGACCAAGAACAAGAACAGACGATACCCGAAGAAAATGAAGATGAGGAAGTACCCAAAGAATGGAACAATGAGGTTTATACCACTCAAACAACCATTGAAGTCAGAGCCTTATTCCAGGAAGATAATGAAGACGATGGACCGATCCTGATTGAAGAAAGCGATTCAGATTCAGAAGAAGAAATCATCGCACTTGAAGAAGTAATTCACCCCGACAAATGCATCAGCATACGCTATTGGTGGTGGAAGGACCTGTGGCAGAACCTACCTCAGGACACAACTCACGAACAGTGGAAGGAACCGAATATCCCCATCTTTGAAGAAGTATTTACAGTTGAAGAAAAGGATACAGCAACTCGAGTCAAGAAACTGACAGAAAGTGCAATTATACCGAAGAGAAAAACCGAAGGAGCTGCAGGCTATGACCTGTATGCAGATGAAGATTACACTCTAGAACCGAAATCATCAGCCTTTGTAAAAACCGGAATCGCTATCGCCCTACCACCCGGACAATGTGCGCAAGTATGGGCAAGAAGTGGACTCTACCGCAATTCTGGAATAGGAGCCTTCCCCGGATTAATAGATGAAGACTACAGAGGAGAAATTGAGGTTGGACTAGTTAACCACAACCACAACCAATTCAAAGTATACCAAGGTGATCGGATTGCTCAGATGGTGATCGTCAAATGTGAACAACAACCTCTGAAAGAAGTAGAAAACCTAGAAGAAACACAATGTAGAAGGAAAGGATTTGGATCGACTGGACAGGCAAATGTGATAATGGAAAGACTGGATGACCAGGAGAGCGCTAAGAAGCACATCTACTCCCTTAACGAAAACCTGTTACCGAACCAGAAGAAACAGTTGCAAGACCTACTGAAGGAGTATGAGGATATTATCGCGATCAGTTTCAAGGACCTACCAGACCAGGCCTTCTTCACACACCATATTGATACAGGAGACGCCAAACCAATCAAACAGGCACCCTACAGATTGCCGGCCAACTATCATGACTTTGTACAAAAGCATGTTCAAGAGCTATTGGAGTCAGGAGTAATCGTATGATCAAAAAGCCCATGGGCGTCACCTATCAGTATAGTACCAAAGAAGGATGGACAGAAGATGGTTATCGACTATCGCAAATTAAACTCAGTCACCAAGAAGCATGCATATCCGATCCCACACTCAGAAGACTTACAAAACATGTTGAAAAAGGCACAAATCTACTCAACCTTGGACCTATGGGCAGGATATAACCAGATCAGAATGACACCCGAAGCACAGGAGAAATCAGCATTTGTTACACCATTTGGACAGTACGAATTTACAAGAATGTCCTTTGGACTTTGTAATGCACCCGCCACCTTCCAAGCTGCAATGAACAAAATCTTCTACAATTTGATTGGACATGGAGTAATTGTGTACATCGACGACATCAACATCTATGCGGAGAACTTCGCAGAACACATGGTGACCCTGAAAGAAGTATTTGAACGACTTAGAAAGCATGGACTAAGGATCAAGCCAACAAAATGCTACTTTGAACAGAAGAAAATCGAATACCTCGGATTTATAATCGATGGAGGAGAGATCTGCCCAGACCCAAAGAAAACCGAAATCGTCAAGGCCTTCCCAATCCCGCAAGATAAGATGACTCTACGAGGATTTTTAGGACTGGTCCAGTTCTATAAAAGGTTTATCCCCGGTTACTCTGAAATTGCTGCACCCCTGCACATGTTGCAAAGAAAAGGAAGAGCATGGGAATGGACATCAGCCGCACAAACGGCCTTCAACCTGATCAAGGAAGCACTTACCCACGCACCAGTTATGGCAAGACCAGATCTCACAAAAGTATTCAAGTTGTATACGGATGTATCGTCATTCGGACTTGGAGCAATCTTGGTGCAAGATGACAAAGATGGAGAGCATGTGATTGCTTATGCAGGACGAGCCACCTATGGAGCAGAACCTTCTTACAGAGCCACCCAGCTAGAATGCATAGCAGTTGTTTGAGCTGTACAACACTTTCGCCACTTCCTGATTGGAAAGCAGTTCACCCTAATAACAGACCACTCAGCTCTTAAATGGCTTTGGAATAAGCCAAATCTGACAGGAATGTATGCATGATGGCTAGCCATACTGCAGGAATACGACTTCACGATGCAATATAGAAAAGGACGGAATCATCAGAATGTGGACACCCTCTCACGCCTACCCCAATTTATCCGAGATCGACACCCTGAACCAAAAAGAATATACCTACCCAATGAACACTGAACTCTATAATGGATATTTGGATTACCTCAGTAACCTAACCTTTACTGGGACGACGGATGAAAACAATTAACGGTTAATACGGACAATAGCACTCAACTATTTTATCAAGAATAATATACTTTACCGATGACACAGAGGACAAATACGACTTGTAGTTCCTGAACACAAAAAGCAGATGGTACTTCAGGCCTCTCATGACCATCAGCTGGCAGGACACATGGGCGTAGACAACACATATCAACAACTATCAGAAAAATATTATTGGAAGGACATGTATGAAGACATTAGAGAATATATCAGGAGATGCAACACTTGCCAGAAGAGATGCCAAGGAAAGGAAGTCGAGACCTTACAACCGATTGTACCTGGAGGACCCTTCGAACATATTGGAATAGACATTGTTGGACCACTACCAAGAACACTTAGAGGAAATCGATACATCGTAGTAGCAGTGGATTACCTGACCAAGTACCCCGAAGCAAGAGCCTTGCCCCTTGCAGACACCCTTAATATTGCACCTTTTATCTATGAAGATATTATCTGCCGCCATGGAATACCTTATGAGATGACCTCCGATCAAGAAACTGAATTCGTTAATGAATTCATGCAGATATTGATGCAACACTTTGGGATCCGCCAGATAAAGACTACTGCCTACCACCCTCAAGGAAATGGACTTACCGAACGGACGAATCAAACCATCAAGAACACGATTGCTAAAGTAGTACAATCACAAGGAGGAGATTGGGACTTGTACCT
>RBNK01000791.1:0-20410 GCA_003990785.1 Endogone sp. FLAS-F59071
TACAAGGTGCTATACGGGCAGCTACCCAGGTTACTACTTGAATTTCTGATTGGCTCGGCTAAATATAAGGTACAAATTGATTGGCTAAGATATAATAAATGATATATCAGGTTATAATGTAATTGGGCAATGAAATAATATATCAGATCGAAATACTATTTTAGGTTATAGCGTGATTGCGGGTCTTAACAATGCTAAAGATCTTAACAACGCTAAAGGTCTTAACATTGTTAAGAGTCACATGACTTGATCTCACATGATCAAATTGTATGTCGTCACAAAATGTTCCATCACAATAGATATAAAAGCTACCAGACTAGGAGGGTTGCTTCTCGCAGCTACTACAGCAGCTGGAAATAGAACTATACCTGCACAATTAGCTATTGCTCATTGGGATAACACCAGAACCTAGTTAGAAAAAAAATATTTTACTAAACAGAAATAAGAATTAATTAAGAAGTAACTATTTAACATGAAGATGTTAATCAATCAGTACTCAGAGGATTGAGTTACTACTATCAATTAGTATATACAACTTTGTAAAGAAACCAGCCCTATCATGTGAGAAATAGTGTTTATAAATAGTTTATCTACAAATCTTCAATATCATATCAAGAAATTTGATCCTTAAAGAATGGAAGAAAAAGTCAGAATAGTATAAGTATTTTGGGATACTGAAGTAGAATACTCTGCATCCCTATATAACAAGTTACTATAAGACTTGTATAAGAAATTCAATACTGGAATACCTGTAGTCTAGATAGTATCAGTATCAGCCAAACTACCTAAAGAAGACACTATCAAACCAATAGTTATAGCAAAGATAGGAAAGATAATATACAAAGATGAAATAGAGAAAATTATCAAGATGTTCTCTGAAATGACAGTATATATTACTGATCTTGAAGCTAAGGTAATCTGCTAGAATAAATAGCCAAGAGGAATCTATATTGCCAAAGAATGTAATAAGACCAAGATAAATTGTTTCCTTTATAAAAGATATGGTCACTTTGCTAAAGATTGCTAAACTAGAAGTTAGAAGGAAGGTCAAGAAAAAGAAGAAGTCAAGAAGGCTGACTATATGAATATAGAGCAGGAAATTGAGGAAGAAGATGAAGAATTTAGTAAGGAATACTTGGAAGCTTACCCTGTTGAAATAGTCAGCTACACTACTACTAGGAAAACTCCCTACTCAAGGAAGAAACCAGCCTAAATATCTAAAGTTATTATTAAGAAATCTAAGAAGCTAATACAGAGATAACAGTTAAATAAAGACCAATGGGATAAAGCCTTCAAGCAAACAATATAACCTGGCAAAATAGTTATCTCAACTACTAGAGATGAAAAAATGATAGATCAAGAGAAGAATAAAGAGAAGAAACCTAGAAGAGTTAGAGAATTCAAATATGATCCTTAATAAGATATTGCCAGTTAGAAGGCTAACATTACTTTCAAGCAACTTTTCCAGATCATACCATCAATAAAGCAGAAAGTGAAAATATAGATTATTGAAACTAAGCTAACTATTTGATTTGAGAAAGTTAATACCACTAAAGAAGAGAAGGAGAAATGAATTCATATCTTATCTACCTACATGCAGTACAACATTGGAGGATTAGCATGCTCAGTCATTATCAATACAGGAGCAGGTATCAGTATCATTGCCAAGCATTTCCTAAACTATCTAGGATGGGATATTGATAAATCTGCTACCTCTACCTTAGTTATCATAAGTGGAAAAAGCAGTGTACCCTTAGGAGTACTCTAAGAAGTATTAGTTCAGTTTGGAATAGAGATCATACCTGTTAGGATGATAGTTACTGATGCTCAATCCTATAATGCTATCTTAGATAACAGTTAGTTAAAGAAAGCTAAGGCTAGAATCAATCTAGATATACAGAGATTAATCTTTATCAACTATGGAAGAAAGTTCAGCATACCTCTAGATATTCAGAAAGAAGTAGTATTGAAACTTATCTAGAGACTAGAAGATGAAAGTAATATAGATAAAGAAATAACTTCTGAACAGGTACATATCTATATGAAAGAAGAAGAAGAAGCTAATATAGTGATTCATAGTGAATATCACTGCCTGATGCCCTTAGAGAAGAATTAATTGATCAAATATAATATAAGGAATACAAGATGTCCATTTTATGAGTAATGCATCTATTGTACAGAAATGATGTATACTTACAGTAATATGAAGTTAATACTCTACCAGAACACTTTAGAGATGCACCTATTATCTGAGAGAAGGATCAAGAAATCAAGATTATCACAGACCTGCTGTAGGATCCTACCTCTAATAAACCAAAGATCATATAATAGAAGGAACCCTCACCCATTTACAGACAACACTGAAGAAGTTTGGGATTGCTTCTAGATAAATATTAGATACATTAGTAAAGAATGCCTTTAGAGAAACTATAACATCTATCTATAAGAATACTATTGGAGTAAAGTCAACCCTTATAACCTTTAGAAATGCAAAAATTGAGTCAGATACTCAGATAAGCCATATGACATTAACTATTATAGAACTTGGAGAGAATGCTATAATTAAGAACTAGAATAGACTATACTTGAAGAAAATAAAGATAAGGAAATACCCAATAAATGGGATGATGAAGTTTACACCACTCAGATCTGCCAAAGTTAGAGCCTTATTCTAGAATAATAATGAAAATGATAGACCTATCCTAATTGAAAAAAGTAACTTAGACTTAGAGAAAGATATTATTGCCTTAAAAGAAATAATTTACCTTAATAAATATATCAATATATAATATTGGTAGTGGAAAGACCTATAGCAGAACCTACCTCAAGATATAACTTATGAACAGTAGAAGGAACCTACATAACATCCTCACCCTCAAAGAAGTATTTACAGTTAAAGAGATGAAAATAGTAACTTGAGTTAAAAGACTGATAAAAACTACAATTATTCTAAAAAAAAAAAAACTGAAGAAGCTGTAGACTACAATTTATACATAGATGAAGACTGCACTCTAGAACCAAAATTATCAGCCTTTATAAAAACTAGAATCACTATTGCTCTACTACCTAGACAATGTGCACAAGTATAGGTAAGAAGTAAACTTTACTATAGCTCTGGAATAGGAGTCTTTCCCTAACTGATAGACCA
This sequence comes from Endogone sp. FLAS-F59071, assembly GCA_003990785.1. NCBI lineage: Eukaryota > Fungi > Mucoromycota > Endogonomycetes > Endogonales > Endogonaceae > Endogone > Endogone sp. FLAS-F59071. The sequence goes on from RBNK01000791.1 coordinate 3,149, forward strand.
AGACTATAAAGGAGAAATTGAAGTTGGATTAGTTAATTATAATCACAGTCAATTTGTAGTATACTAAGGAGACCAAATTATCCAAATAGTGATTATTAGATATAAATAGCAACTATTAAAAGAAGTAAAAGACTTAGATGAAATATAACATAGAAAGAAAGGATTTAGATCTACTGAATAAGCAAACATAATAATAGAGAGACTAAATGACTAGAAGAATGTCAAGAAGCATATCTACTCCCTTAATGAGAACCTGTTATCAAATCAGAAGAAGTAGCTATAAGATCTACTAAAGAAGTATAAGGATATCATCATAATCAGCTTCAAGAACCTCCTAGACCAGGCCTTTTTTACTCACTACATTGATACAGAAGATGTTAAACCAATCAAGCAAGCACCTTATAGACTGCTAGCCAACTACCATAACTTTGTATAAAAGTATGTTCAAGAACTATTGGAGTCAAGAGTAATTATATAATTGAAGAGCTCTTGGGTATTACCTATCAGTATAGTATTAAAGAAGGATGGATAAAGAATGGTTATTGATTACTGCAAGCTAAATACAGTTATCAAGAAGTATGCATATCCAATTCTATACTCAAAAGACTTACAAAATATATTAAAGAAGGTATAAATCTACTAAACTCTTAATCTGTGGGCAGGATATAATCAGATCAAAATGATGCCTAAAGCACAGGAGAGATCAGCATTTGTTATACTGTTTGGATAGTATGAATTCACAAGAATATCCTTTGGACTTTGCAATATACTCACTACATTCCAAGCTGCAATGAATGAGATCTTCTATGACTTGATTAGATATGAAGTAATTGTATATATTGATAACATCAATATCTATGCCAAAACCTTTACAGAATATATAGTAACCTTGAAGGAAGTATTTAAATGACTTAGAAAACATAGATTGAGGATCAAGCTAACAAAATACCACTTTGGACAAAAGAAGATAGAATACTTTAGATTTATAATTGATAAAGAAGAAATCTGCCCAGATCTGAAAAAAACTGAAATTATCAAAGCCTTTCTAATTCTACAAGATAAGATGACCCTATAATATTAGAAAAATAGTTAATTAATCTATGAACTATTTTACTAAGAGCTGTGAACTATTTTACTAAGAGTTATGAACAAAATAGCTATAGATATAGATGCTAGTTATAGACTACAAACTATTATTAGTAAATAGCCATAAACTACCCTAAAACTCTATTAGAACAATATTGCAAATTTTAAATATCTCTAAAATAATATCGCAAACTACAAACTGGCTAGAACAGCCTGTGAACAGCTTGTGAACAACCTATGAGTATGGATACTAGTTATAGACTATGAACTGAAAATAGTTTTCTGATGTAGTATTTTATTTTATCTTAGCTAATCAATTTGTACCAGGAGTTTTTGGATAGCTATCTGTATAGCACTTTCTTCAATTTGTATAAATACCTTTCTTATAATTATTAATAAAATTCAGACTGCAACAAGCTAAGAAAGCTTACAACAGATAACTTAAAAGATACTAAAGCCTTACTTAAGAAGTGAGCAATTGAGATAGTTTTAAGATTCTAACAGATATATATTTTTATTTAACTAATCATACTTATTCTTGCAAGTTAACACTTATATAGATATACATATACTCTTCTTAAGATACTACTATATAATTCACTAAGATCTCCAAAATGTATTTTTTATACTTACTTAAATCCAGAGCATTTCACTGTTAATATATTTTAGTCCATCATAATATTTTATATAGTATACCATATGAATTTAACTTATAACTTACTTCTTTTATTTTTATCTATATTATTAGTATAGTTATTTTTTTCTTTTTTGAATATAAGATATTTTATACTGAAAGAATATTAGATTTATTATATTATATCTCAGATTAGATTATTGATTTTGAGAATACCTATATTATTAGTAACTGAGGCTAATTTGAGTATATAACTAAATATAGTTACTAAGTACTCTTATATAGCTATGTATGACTGGATTTTATATCCTATTATATAAATAAATTATTTGAGAAAATAGTAAGTAAACTATACTCACTTATACAAACATTCTTAAAATAATAGAGTATAACTGATATTGCTAAATAAACAAAACTAAAGCTTGTTATATTATATTTGTTAAGCTTATTTTATATTATTGAATTCTAATTTTAATATACTTAAATAGTATTTTTATAGTAAAGTCTTTAATCTTTTAATTTTATATAAATATCTTCTTTCTTTCTATTTAAATAAAGTTAGTTTTTACTTAAGTCTTTGAGATATTCTAATAACAGTTAGTTATAGTAAAGTCTAAAAAAGTATAGTATATTAGGAAAATATTTAACTAGTCTGCAGACTATTTTACTAAGAGCTATAAATAAAATAGTTACAAATATAGATACTAGTTATAGACTATGAACTATTTTTAATAAACTTACTAAAACAGCTATAAACTACTTTAGAATATCTTTAAAACAATATTATAAACTATAAACTATTATAGAACAATATTTATAAACTAGAACAGCTTGAGAATAGTCTATAAGCATGGATGCTAGTCATAGACTACAAACTGAAAATATTTTCCTAATATATATAGTGTGATGGCTGACCCCTAACTTGTCTGATTTTCATGAATGTTTAATACTACACTCAATTTGGAGTTATTGTAACCTCCTACCCCCTTTCATTTTTAGTTAGTGTTATTTTTAGCAAGCAATCTTGCTACCAGTAATAAACCTAATTTTTAGTAACCGATCTTATTTTTATCAATGAAATATTATTCACAGTTATCAAGTTATACTTATAGCAAAGTTTTTCTTATTTTATTCTTTCAGTTTCTTCAATTTTGTATATATACCTTCTCTATTTCTATCTAAATAAATCAGTTTACATATCTTGAAATATCTTAATATCAGTCATAGTAAAGTCTAAAGAGCATAGCTGTAGTAAGAATATGTAAAGAGAGATATTGCATCTGATACTCTAAGCATTCTTACTTAGTATATATAAACAAATGATCAGTTATTAGTATATTTATTATATCTTGATGCTGACTGGTAGGAGAGTTATCAAAAGACCAATTCTTATATCCTTATTTAAGCAGGACTAAACTACCTCTTTAAGTAATAACAGTATACCTATAGTGAAAGAAGTATCATTCAAAACAGATCACTGAAGGACACCCCCACTTTTCATATAAAGAAGATCACCAAATAGCTCTAGCTCCAAGGAAGAAGAATTTATTATACCTGACTCTTCTGATAGCAACTATAGTAAGACAAGAGAATCTATCACCTCTCTTACAGTATATGATGGGTTATCATCTAATAATAAATCAGCTATCGATTTTGATAACAACCTATAAGTATTATTTTACAAAACATCTGATGATAAATCAGATAACAAACTAGAAATCAACACTTACAAAATAATAGAAAGATCACTGACCTTCACCAGTTATATACCAGCTGAATCAGTAATTAAGTTTATTAAAGACTTACAGATTTATAATACAATCTGATAGTTCAATAACATTGCAAAAGTAAATGTTCTAGAAGCAGTTTTACAGGGACTCACTAAGATTACATATGATGCTGTAATAATTGCCATAGCAGTAAACAGAGGATTCAACGTAAGAGCAGGAGGAGTGAATACAGAGGCTAATGCTCTAGTAATCTTTATTAATACCATTGCATAGTTAAGAGATACTTACCATATGGCCAACATACAGCAAAGTATAAAGAATTAATTAGCATTAATGTATCAAGGGATAAACAAAAGTCTTCTTATCTTTTATATAAAAATCTGATATGCAGTAGACCTTGCAGAATATCTGATAGCCAACCAGAACTTTATTATAGAGTAGTCTTTTATAAATAGACTTTATCAAGAAATTGCCTTCCAAGTATGCTCCAGCCCAGTTGGACTAAATCATGTATAAAAGATAGATTACATATAGAGATATTGGGCTACATAAAATCCAGGTCAAGATATAATGTAGCAAATATTGCCAAATAACCTCCAAGAACCTCATATGATACTAGTAGTTATACCCACCATTGCACTAGCAGCAGTTAACTGGAGAGCAGCCTTATAAAAGAACCCAGCCATGAATGATCTCATTGAACAAATAAACAAGATGACCATACATATATCAGATCTTAAAAGGCAAATTGATACACAGTGACTGGTCCAACAATTTATAGCAAATCTGACCTTTACAACTAGATTAAATACATATTTGATCAGAAATCCAAGATGCTTCAGGTATAACTAAGATGGGCATATATCTAGAGATTACACTTAGCTGAATATGAGAATATTGTAACAGAACATTTTGTAATGACATATAATTTGATTATGTAAGATCACAAGTTATGTGACCCATAATAACACTGAGACTCAAAGTGTTATTGAGACTTGAAGTGTTATTGAGATCTGCAATTATATTATAATCTAAAATAGTATTTCAATCCGATATATTATTTCATTACCCAATTACATTATAATCTGATATATCATTTTATTATATTCTAGCCAATTAATTTATACCTTATATTTAGCCGAGCCAATCAGAAATTCAAGTAGTAACCTGGGTAGCTGCCCATATAGCACCTTATAATTTCTTATAAATACCTGCTTGCAATTATTAATAAAATTCAGACTGCAACAAGCTAAGGAAGCTTACAATAGATAACCTGAGGGATATTGAAAGCCTTACTCAAGGAGTAAGCAATTGGGATAGTTTCGAGACTCTAACAAATACACTTTATTCAATCGATCATATTTATATTGAAATTTGATCTTCGAATGTATGTTTGGGGTAAAGAGCACACTGGCTCATGAAGCCAAATATGCATGTATTTATTAATGCTAATATATGATTGGTCAATACAAACAAAGATCGTCTAAGCCACGATTGAGTGATGTAACATCGATCGTCAATGAGAGAGAGAGAGATATAATAAGCTAATAATTTCAACACTCTCCCTGCTTGACATATCTCAATAAAAAAAATAAAAAAATATTCAACTATATATCACGAATGGTATCCATGAAGTACATTTACTGCAAATAACTATATATAAAATACTACTTGAGTGATAAGAATAACATGATAAAGAAAATAAAAGTTTTTTGAAAAAAAGTTAGTTATGTAAGTCCATTTTTGCAATCAACATTTCAAGTCTGGGTTGCGCAAGTGGCTTGGTTAATACATCAGCAATCATTTCATCTGTTGCCATGTAAATGATATCTATCACCTTTGATTCAACTTTTTCTCGAATAAAGTGGTACTGAATGTCAATATACTTTAATCGAGCATGATTAATTGGGTTTTTGGTGAGGGTGATTGCTAATTGGTTGTCTTCAAATAAGGTTGTCACACAATTCTGTAAATATCCTAGCTCATCCAATAGGGTGTGTAGCCAAATGGCTTCTCTCATCATATGTACTAATATCATATATTCTGCTTCAGTTGTTGATAGGGCAATGGTTGGTTGGCGCTTGCTTGACCAGCTGATGGCTCCTCCTGATAGGTTGAAAATATAGCCCATGGTTGATCATTGTGTATTAATGTCTCCTCCCCAGTTGGCATTACTGAAACTGATCAGTTTTAGATCCTGATTGCATCCAAGGCATAGCTTATAATTGGCTGTTTCTTTAATATATCTTAATAATCGTTTGAGGGCATGGTGATGTTCTTGCATTGGATTGGCTGAAAATTGACTGATGATGCTAACAGCAGCAGCTAGATCAGGTCTCGTCCCGATCATCAGGTACATTATACTACCGATCATTTGTCTAAATAGATTTTGGTCTGCAGATTTTCCCCCTTCAGCTTTGAGTTGAATGGATGGATCAAGGGGTGTACTGATTGGCTTGGCATCTGTCATATTAAACCTTATAATGATTTGATTAGCAAAGTAGCTTTGATCAATTGTGATTGTGTGTGTTTTTCGATTGCGCATGACTCGAATACCTAGAAAATGTTTAATTTCACCACAATCCATCATATCAAATGCATTGCTAAGCTCCATCTTGAATTTGTTCATTGTTTCCATCGAATCAGCTAGAATTAGTAGATCGTCAACATATATGGCAATAATTATCAGTGATTGATCATCTTGTCTTCTTCTTAGATAAATGCTGTGATTTGATTGTAGTCTTGTAAAATTTGATTGGCTGAGGTAGTTGTCGATCTTCTGATTCCACATATGAGGTGATTGCTTTAGTCTATACAATGATCGATTGAGCTTACACACAGCTCTCGGTGATAGCTCCAATTGGTCAATTCCTTCAGGTACCATCATGTAGATCTCCTCATCAAGATCATTGTTCAGGAATGCAGTTTTTACATCCATTTGGTAAATTTCTAAGTTTAGGACTGCACCGATCGATAAAAGTACCCTAATCAATGTGAATTTCGCCATGGAAGCAAATGTTTCATTGTAATCAATTCCTTGCTATTGTGAATATCCCTTGGCAACTAATCTCGCCTTGTATCTAGCAACCGATCCATCAGTGTTGAGCTTCTTTTTAAATACCCATCTGCATCCAATTGGCTTGTGTCCCACAGGTACCTCAGGTACAATCATCCATGTGTCATTATTCTTAAGTGATTTAAGCTCTTGATTGATTGCTTCCTCCCAAAGCTTTGCATCAGGCAGGGAAATTGCTTCCTTGTAGATTATTGGGTCATTGGTCGATTCAATTAAATTAGCTTCTGGCATGTGATCTTGCCAAATTTGTAGAGCTTCAGTGTCTATTAATTGTTCAATTGGCTCCCAGGTGTTGTTATCGTCATTGTCATAGCCTAGCCATTTTACCAGATATTGCCTTTTTTCATCAATCTTGCATTCTCCGATGATCGCTTTAATAACATATTCTTGATCTTCTAGGTTGACGATTGTTGGGGATTTTAATATAATAAGATTCATCAAATGTGATATCATGGCTGATCTCTATCTTCTTATTAGTTGGATCCCAGAGCCTGTATGCCTTCTTTTCGTCATGATAGCCAATTATTTTAAGCTTTTTGGATTGGAGTGCCAGTTTCGACCTTTTTCCTTTATGAATATGCATATATACGTCAGCCCATATGACATATAAGTTACTGATATCAGGCTTGTGACCATGCCATAATTCAAATGGTGAAGCACTCTCCTTATTGGCTCGCATTGGTAATTAGTTGCATAAATATATAGCACTTGCAGCAAGTTCAGCCCAAAGTTCATCAGGTATGTTAGTAGTGATTTTAACAGCTCGGATCAACTCCATCAATATCTGGTTATATTGTTTGGCAACACCGTTTTGTTGCGGCATGTCCGGTATCATCATTTCATGATGAATTCCGTTTTTGATTAAAAATTCGTGTATCTTGGTGTTTACATACTCTCTCCCTCCATCAGACTGAAGAATCTTCAGTTTTTGGCCCGATTGCATTTCAGTGAACACCTTGAATGCCTGGAATCGATCAAATGTATCACTTTTGTTATCAATAAAATATATTGTGACATAGCAAGTAGTATCATCAATGAATGTTAATATATATTTTGCTTCATTGACTGATGGCATGGGCATCAGCCCGCACAGATCTGAGTACACCCTTCTAATAGGCTCCATTGATCGATTTTTTACATGTCCGAAAGGCTTGCGGTGCGACTTCGCATATTTATATCTGGCACATATTTTGATTTGTCCGGTTAACAGCTGCACATCTCTGAGCCCTGTGACAAATTTGTTGATTGATTGCAGAGTATTTCGGCCCAGATGGCCCAGCCAGTGATACCATAATATATAGTCATCAATCTTGGAATCGGCGATATTTGCCTCTAGCTCTGGTGATATCGATAAATGAAATAGATCGCCATTAGCTTGTCTGATTTTAATTTCCTCATAATCTGTGCCAATTTTAATTACTGATCCATCACTTTTGAAGGCTATGTCATTTCTGTCATGTGTTAATGCCTGCATAGATATTAAATTTCTGGTGATTTCTGGTACATATAAAATGTCCCATAATTTCAGCTCGTCGTCGAGCTCAATTGTCTCAATGTGCGTGGTGCATAGCTTCTTATTCCCTGCACACGTGACCAAGCCGTCATGCTCAGCCACCATCTTGAAAATCTCCCATTAGTTGAACATATGTTGTGTGGCGCCTGAATCAATAATAGCACCAATTGCCAGATTTGCTTCGGCTCTTGGTTTAGCCTTTTCTTTTTCTATTTTTACCCAATCATTGAATTTGTTGCATTGGAATATTCTGTGTTCTCCCTCACAAACGTAGCATTTCCGAGGATGTCCCTGAAAATTCCCGCCTCGATGGGCTCCGCGATCGCCACCTCGGTCACCTCTGTCATTATAATGACCTCCTTGATTGTTTCTGTTATCATTGTTATAGCCTCGGCCTCATCTGGCACTTCCGCCTCGATTGCTGCAACCACCGCCTTGGTAGCCGCCTCGGTAGCTACCTCGGTCGCTGTCTCGGTCTGTCATGTGGGCTTCATCACGCCTCTGCTTACTATCCGAGTCGAACCTAATGCATGTGAGTTATAAAGCCTCCAGTGTTGTCAGCATATTCTCCCGTGCAAGTATTAATTCCTGGTACCTGGGGCTTAGACCCCAGAGATATTGCAGTATAGCTTCTGTATCGGTCATATCTTCGATTTGTGCCATAATTCGGTTGAATGTGTTATTATAATCTTCGATCGATCCCTTTTGCTTCATCATCGCAAGCTTATTGCACATTCATAACAATTGTTCTATTGGTATATATCTTTGTGTCATAGCCTCTTTAAGCTCATTCCACAAATCAAATTCTCCCAATGTGTTCATATGCCTCTATAGCCACATTCTAGCATTACCTGTAATTTTACTGATTGCTGCATTGACTTCCTCCTTTTGTACTGATAGATCGGCACTAGTGATAAATTGCTCTACAGCATCAAAGTAATCAAACAATCTGGGTGCACCTCCTGACCTATTGAATTTGTTGATTGATTTCAGGTACTCCTTTGCCAGATCGTTAAGCTTTATTGATGTTGTTGATGATGGTGATTGTATTTGTATTTGTGGTGTGTTGCCTTCTGTAGCTACATTCTGATTAGTTGGTGCACTGGGTGATATGTTTGTCTTATCAATTTTTGCCATCAATTTGCCCAATAGGGTTGCCAGCATGTCTAATTTATCTTCCTGATTTCTGATTATTGTAGCCATCTGTTCCTGTCGATTGAGGCTAAATCCTATATTGCTCTGATGGTTGCTATCCAATCCTTCATCATCATCATCAGGGGGTTGATATCTGTTGTCTGTTTTTGATTTAGATTACAATCTTATCAATCTTGTTGCTGACGACAATGTGTATAGATTGTCTATTTCGTTGTATCATTGAATACTATGTCATTACATGTTGTTTATCGCATTGCTTTATTGCGGTATCATTTGTCATATTGTTTATTGCATTGTTTGATATGTTGTTTACAATGTTAAATAAATGCTTACTGTAATCGCAGTTGTAATTGCTATGATTGCATAGATCTCAGGTTGTTGAGCTGCAATTCAAGCGGCTTGGGGCTCATAACCTGTTGAAATTTGGTCTTCAAATATGTGTTTGAGGTAAAGAGCACACTGGCTCATGAAGCCAAATATGCATGTATTTATTAATACTAATATATAATTGGTTGATACAAATAAAGATTGTCTAAGTCATGATTGAGTGACATAACATCAATCGTCGATAAGAGAGAGAGAGATATAATAAGCTAATAATTTTAACAATTTAAACCTTGCTAGTTAACACTTATACCGACACATTACCCTTCTTAAGATACTACTGCATAAACCACTAAGACCCTTAAAAACATATTTTCTGCACTTGCTTAACCTTAAGTATTTTGCCATTAATATATTTTAGTCCATTACAATTGGTGCTGACTGGCAGGAAATCAATTGATACCTCGACTGATTTGTTACCTATATTACATAACCAAACTTGCCGAAACCCATAGTGGAAGACAAAAGCAAGAACAGCACTACCACTACCACCGCTCATATTACTACAACTACCTAGGAGAAGACCTCAAGAAGATGAAGAAACTATGGCAGACAGACTACCTACCTTTTACAGATATACTAAGGAATATGTTCAAGAATTCCTAGATAATTTGGAAAGCTACTTTATAGCCAAAGGAATGATCAGCACTTGATGAATCCCTATACTAGCCACCCAACTTAGAGGACCTGCAAGGGAAATATACTGTATAGCTCTAACAGATGCAGCAGCTACTGGACTAGGAGAATTATTCCTTGCAGCCACCGCAGCAGCCGGAAATGGAGCTATAGCAGCAGTAATAGCCACTGCTCATTGGGATACTACAAGAGCCTAGTTATTAGAGAATAAGTATTTCACTGAACAGAAGCGAGAATCAATCAAAGAACAACTATTCAACATAAAGATGTCAATCAACCAGTGTCTAGAAGATTGGGTTACTACCATCAATCAGTACATGCAACTCTGTGGAGAAACCAGCCCAGTTGTGTGAGAAATAGTGTTTATGAATGGCTTACCTGCAGATCTCCAATGCCATATCAAGAGGTTTGGCCCTCGAAGAATGGAGGAAAAAGTCAGGATGGCACAGGCCTTTTGGGATACCGAAGCAGGATATTCAGTATCCTTATATAACAAGTTATCACAAGACTTACACATGAAATTCAGCACTGGAATATCTATAGTTCAAATGGTATCTATATTGGCTGAACTACCCGAGGAGGACACTATTAAACCAACAGTCATAGTAAAAACAGGAAAGATAACTTACAAAGATGAAATGGAAAAGATTACTAAAATGTTCTCTAAAATGACAGCACACATAGCCGATCTTGAAGCCAAGGTAATTTACCAGAATAAGCAACCGAGAGGAACCTTTGTCACTAAAGAATGTAATAAGACTGAAATGAATTGTTTTCTCTGTGGAAAATGTGATCACTTTGTCAAGGATTGCCAAACTAGAAGTTAGAAGGAAAGACGGGAGAGAGAGAAGGAAAAGAAGGCCGACCATGCCAATATAGTACAAGAAATCGAAGAAGAAGATGAAGAATTTAATAAAGAATATCTGGAAGCCTACCCTGTCAAAACAATCAGCTGTACGACCATGAGGAAGACTCTCTACCCAAGAAAGAAACTAACTTAAGAACCTGAAGTTGTCATCGAAAAGCCTAAGAAGTCAACACAAAGACAACAATTGAATGAGGATCAATGGGATAAAGCCTTCAAACAAATAATACAACCTGGTGAGACAGTTATCTCAACCACTGGAGATGAAGAAATGACCAATCAGGAAGAAAAGAAGCCTAGGAGGGTTAGAGAATTTGAATACAACCCGTGGCAAGATATTGCCAGTCAAAAGGCTAACATTACCTTTAAACAACTTTTCTAGATCACACTATCAACAAAGCAGAAGGTGAAAATGCAGATTACAGAAACCAAACCAACTATCCGATTCGAGGAAGTTAACACTACCGAAGAACAAGAAGAGCGAACCTATACTTCATCTGCCTATGTACAATGCAACATTGGAGGATTAGCATGCTCAGTCATTATTGACACAGGAGCAGGAGTTAGTATTATCACCAAGCATTTCCTAAATTGCCTGGGATAGGATATTGATAAACCCACTACCTCTACCTTAGTCATTGCAAGTGAAAAAAGCAGCATACCTTTAGGAGTACTCTGAGAAGTACCAGTTCAGTTTGGAATAGAAATCATACCTGTCAGAATGGTCATCACTGATGCACAATCCTATAATACCATCTTGGGCAACAGCTGGTTGAAGAAAGCTAAGGCCAGAATTGATCTAGATATACAAAGGTTAATTTTCATCAACTATGGAAGGAAGTTCAGCATACCTCTGGATATTCAGAAAGAAGTAGTACTAAAACTTACTCAGAGACTAAAAGATGAAAGCAACACAGATGAAGAAATAACCCCCAGACAGGTATACCTTAACTTGATAGAAAAAGAAGAAGCTAACATAGTAATCCATAGTGAATATTGCCACCTGACACCCTCAGAGAAGAACCAGTTAGTTGAATACAATATGAGGAATACTAGATGCCCATTCTGTGAGCAATGCATCTATTGTGCTGAGATGATGTATACTTGCAGTGATATGAAGTTGATACCTTACCAAGACACCTTGGAGATGCATTTGCCGACCGAGAAAAGAATCAAGAAACCAAGATTATCACAGAACTGCTGAAGGACTCCACCCTCAATGAATCATAGACCATATAATGGAAGGAACCCTTACCTATTCACAGACAATACTGGAGAAGTATGGGACTGTTTTTGGACAAATATTAGACACATCGGCAAAGGACATCTTTGGGAAAACCACAATATCTACCTGCAAGGATGCTACTGGAATGAAGTTAACTCCTATGACCTTTGGGAATGCGAAAACTGGGTCAGATATCTAGACAAACCATATAATATCAATTATTATGGAACTTGAAAGGAATGTCATGACCAAGAATAAGAACAGACAGTACTCGAAAAGAATGAAAATGAGGAAGTACCTGAGGAATGGAGCAATGAAGTTTATACTACTCAGATACCTATTGAAGTCAGAGCTTTATTCTAGGAAGATAATGAAGATGATGGACCTACCCTAATCGAAGAAAGCGACTCAGACTTGGAAGAAGAAATTATCACACTTAGGGAAATAATTCACTCTGATAAATGCATCAGCATGCACTATTGGTGGTGGAAGGACTTGTAGTAGAACCTATCTCAGGACACAACTCACAAACAGTGGAAGGAACCGAATGTCCCTACCTTTAAAGAAGTATTCATGGTTGAAGAAAAGGATACAGCAACTCGAGTTAAGAAACTGACAGAAAGTGCAATCATACCAAAGAGAAAAACTGAAGGAGCTGCAGGTTATGACCTATATGCAGATGAAGACTATACCCTAGAACTAAAATCATCAGCCTTTGTAAAAACTGGAATTGCTATCGCCCTACCACCTGGATAATGTGCATAAGTATGGGCAAGAAGTGAACTCTACCACAACTCTAGAATAGGAGCTTTCCCCAGATTAATAGACAAAGACTATAGAGGAAAAATTGAGGTTGAACTAGTTAACCACAACCACAGTCAATTCAAGATATACCAAGGAGATTGAATTGCTCAAATAGTGATCATCAAATGTGAACAGCAACCTTTGAAAGAAGTAGAAAACTTAGAAGAAACATGATATAGAAGGAAAGGATTTGGATCAACTGGATAAGCAAATATGATAATGGAAAGATTAGATGACTAGAAAAATGCCAAAAAGCATATCTACTCCCTTAACAAAAACCTGTTACCAAATCAGAAGAAGCAGTTACAAGATCTACTAAAGGAGTATAAGGATATCATTGCAATCAGTTTCAAGGACCTGCTGGACCAAGCCTTCTTCACTCATCATATCAATACAGGAGACACCAAACCAATCAAACAAGCACCCTATAGATTGCCAGCCAACTATCATGACTTTGTACAAAAGCACGTTCAAGAGCTATTGGAATCAGGAGTGATTATATGGTTGAAGAGCTCTTAGGCATCACCTATCAGCATAGTACTAAAGAAAGATGGATAGAGAATAGTTATTGATTATTGCAAATTGAACTCAGTCACCAAGAAGTACGCATACCCAATTCTGCACTCAGAAGACTTACAAAACATGTTGAAAAAGGTGCAAATCTATTCAACCTTAGACTTATAAGCAGGATATAACCAAATTGGAATGACACCTAAAGCACAGGAAAAATCAGCATTTGTGACACCATTCAGACAGTACAAATTCACAAGAATGTCCTTTGGACTTTGCAATGCACCTGCCATCTTCCAGGCTGCAATGAATGAGATCTTTTACGATTTGATTGGATATGGAGTGATTGTATATATCGATGATATCAACATTTATGTAGAGAACTTTGCAGAACACATGGTGATCCTGAAGGAAGTATTTGAACAACTCAGAAAACATGGACTAAGGATCAAGCCAACAAAATGCTACTTTGGACAAAAGAAAATTGAATACCTCAGATTTATAATTGATGGAGGAGAAATCTGCCCAGACCTAAAGAAGACCGAAATCGTCAAGGCTTTCCCAACTCTACAAGATAAGATGACTTTATAAGGATTCTTAGGACTGGTTCAGTTTTATAAAAGGTTTATCCCTGGTTACTCTGAAATTACTGCACCCCTGCACATATTGCAAAGAAAAGGAAGAGCATAGGAATAGATGTCGGCTGCACAAACAGCCTTCAACCTGATCAAGGAAGCACTCACCCATGCACTAGTAATGGCAAGACCAGACCTCACAAAAGTATTCAAGCTGTATACAGATGCATTGTCATTCAGACTTGGAGCAATTCTGGCACAGGATGATAAAGACAGAGAGCATGTAATTGCTTATGCAGGACGAGCTACCCATGGAGTGGAACCTTCCTATAGAGTTACCCAACTAGAATGTGTAGCAGTCATCTAGGCTATACAACACTTCTGCTATTTCCTGATTGGAAAACAGTTCACCCTGATAACAGATCACTCAGCCCTCAAATGGCTTTGGAACAAACTAAATCTGACAGGAATATATGCACAATGGCTAGCCATACTGCAGGAGTATGACTTCATAATGCAATACAGAAAGGGACGGAATCATCAGAATGTAGACACCCTCTCATACCTACCCCAATTTATCTGAGATCGACACCCCAAACCAAAAAGAATATACCTACCCAATGGACACTAAACTCTATAACAGATATTTGGATTACCTTAGTAACCTAACCTTTACTGGGACGACGAACGAAAATGATCAATGGTTTATATGGACAATGGCACTTAATTATATTATCAAGAACAATATACTTTACTGACAATACAGAGGACAGATATGACTTGTAGTTCTTGAACACAAAAAGCAGATGGTACTTCAGGTCTCCTATGATCATCAGCTTGTAGGACACATGGGCATAGATAATACATATCAATGATTATTAGAAAAATATTATTGGAAGAATATGTATGAAGATATTAGAGAATATATCAGGAGATATGATACATGCCAGAAGAGGCACCAAGGAAAGGAAGTCAAGACCTTACAACCAATTGTGCCTGGAGGATCTTTCGAACATATAAGAATAGATATTGTAGAACCGCTACCAAGAATACTTAGAGGAAATCAATACATCGTAGTAGCAGTTAATTACTTGATCAAGTACTTCGAAGCAAGAGCCTTGCCCCTTGCAGATGCCCTTAACATTGCACCCTTCATCTATGAAGACATTATCTGCTGCCATAGGATACCCTATGAAATGACCTCAGATCAAGGAACTGAATTTATTAATGAATTTATACAGATATTGATGCAACACTTCGGGATTTGCCAGATAAAGACTACTACCTACCATCTCTAAGGAAATGGACTCACCGAATGGATGAATCAAACTATCAAAAACATGATCACTAAAGTAATACAATCACAAGGAGGAGATTGGGACTTGTACCTACCTTCCACCTTATTTGCACTACGAACAATGAAACAAGAAACAACAAAGTTCACCTCTTTTGAGCTTGCTTACAGAAGGAAGGCTCATCAGCTGGTAGATCAAGTAATGACTACTCTGGAACTCAGCTACACCCCCTAGAAAATGCAAGTTGAGTATCATGTAACAAAAGAAATCCAAGAATTATACAATATCTGAAACAAGGTGAAGGAATTTATTGCTATTACACAAGATCAACAAAAGAAGAATTATGATAAGAAACATAAGGAAACCGAAAGATTGAAGATCGGTGACCAGGTCTTACTATACTAGAATATAGTAGAATCTTCATGGTCAGCAAAATTGGACCCAAAGTGGGAAGGACCATACTACATTGCAAGTATAAAAGGAACTATGTACCAGTTATAAAAAATGACAGGAATGATTTTACCCTATACTGTTCACCGAAACTGCCTCAAGAAGTACCATACCCCACTGGAACAACTTCCATGAAGTCCAAGTCAGTCTGATCAAGACATACCAATATATAGAACCCCTGGAGGACCTTGAGGAGATAGAAGGATTGACCTTATAGAAGACCTGATTGATTGTATGCAACATTCAAAGGAGATAACACCTGATATAAATCAATAAATAGAAGGAATACTACTGAATTGCACAACTCTGGGATGAAGAAGTTGAACATATCTGGAACTGGAAGGATAGGGAAATCTGTCAATAAGCCCTCAAAGGAGCACTCTTTGCCTATGCTGTAAAAATGGCTGAATGGATTTATCAACTATTCAAGCACAAGCCTAGTGCTTTGAACCACTTTTGGTATAGTATATTCTAACTATATTAACTTATACAGAATGACATAAAGGAGCTAGAGGAAGAAGTAAAGCAGTTACAAAGAGATTTCTCCAAGTTAGAACTATACTTTGAAGTCTAACTTGCAGAAAGGAAGGAGATGTGATGAAACATTTTGTGACAATATATAATTTGATTATGTGAGATCACAAGTCATGTGACCTATAATAATACTGAGACTCGAAGTGTTATTGAGACTTGAAGTGTTATTGAGATCCACAATCACATTATAACCTAAAATAGTATTTCAATCTGATATATTATTTTGCTGCCCAATTACATTATAACCTGATATATCATTTTATTATATTCTAACCAATCAATTTGTACCTTATATTTAGCCAAGCCAATCAGAAATTCAAATAGTAACCTGGGTAGCTGCCCATATAGCACCTTGTAATTTCTTAAAAATACCCACTCACAATTATCAATAAAATTTAGACTACAACAAGCTAAGGAAGCTTACAACAGATAACCTAAGAGATTGTAAGAGTGATATATATATATAAGACAGCAACAAACACTTGCAGAAACATAGCAAACAACCATGCCCGCTATCAGGATCACAACCGGACTCAGAGTTATCCCGTACAATGGAGACAACCGCCGCAACACTGCCCGCCGTCAAGAACCCCTACCTCTGAATATAGAGGAAGTAGAAGCCTTAATTGACGAAGCAATCAGCCAACGACACTACGAAACCGATCGAGTACATATAGAAGTCATGTTGGAAGATAACGATAACATAGTACGATATTCACGAAACAACATCAACATATTCAGAACATTCAATATCTCTAAACAATATCAGGCTTACTACCAAATGGGTTAT
>RBNK01000792.1:0-20403 GCA_003990785.1 Endogone sp. FLAS-F59071
TCAGGTACAATCATCCACGTGTCATTATTCTTAAGTGATTTAAGCTCTTGATTGATCGCTTCCTCCCAAAGCTTTGCGTCAGGCAGAGAAATTGCCTCCTTGTAGGTCATTGGGTCATCGGTCGATTCAATTAAATTAGCTTCTAACATCCGATCTTGCCAAATTTGTAGAGCTTCAGTGTCGATCAATTGTTCGATTAGCTCCCAGGTGTTGTCGTCATCATCATAGCCTAGCTATTTAACCAGATATTCCCTTTTTTCATCAATCTTGCATTCTCTGATAATCACTTCAATGATGTATTCTTGATCTTCTGGATTGACGATTGTTGGGGATTTTAATATAATAGATTCATCAAATGTGACGTCATGGCTGATCTCTATCCTCCTATTGGTTGGATCCCAGAGCCTGTACACCTTCTTTTCATCATGATAGCCAATCATTTTAAGCTTTTTGGATCGGGGCGCCAGTTTCGACCTTTTTCCCTTGCGAATATGTATATACGCGTCAGCCCATATGACACACAAGTTACTGATATCAGGCTTGTGACCGTGCCATAATTCAAATGGTGAAGCACTCTCCTTATTGGCTCGCGTTGGCAATTGGTTGCATAAATATATAGCACTTGCGGCAAGTTCCGCCCAGAGTTCGTCAGGTATACCGGCAGTAATTTTAACTGCCTGGATTGACTCCATCAATGTCTGGTTATATCATTCTGCTACACTGTTTTGTTGTGGCGTGTCCGGCGTCGTCATTTCGTGATGAATTCCATTTTTGATTAAAAATTCACGCATCTCAGTGTTTACATACTCTCCTCCTCCATCTGATTGGAGAATCTTGAGTTTTCGGCCCGATTGCATCTCGGTGAAAGCCTTGAATGTCCGGAATTGATCAAATATATCACTTTTGTTGTCAATAAAATATGTTGTGATATAGCAAGTGGTGTCATCGATGAAAGTTAATATATATTTTGCTCCATTGACTGATGGCGTGGGTATTGGCCCGCACAGATCTGTGTGTACCCTTCCGATAGGCTCCATCGATCGATTTTTCACGTGTCCAAATGGCTTGCGGTGCGACTTCGCGTGTTCGCACCTGGCGCATATTTCGATTTGTCCGGTCGATAGCCGCACATCTCCGAGCCCTGTGACAAATTTGTTGATTGATTGCAGAGTGTTTCGGCCCAGATGGCCTAGTCGGTGATGCCATAATATATAGTCATCGATCTTGGAATCGGCGATGTTTGCAATCTTGGAATCGGTGATGTTGGAATCAGCGATGTTTGCTCCTAGCTCTAGCTCTGGTGATGTCGATAAATGAAATAGGTCGCCATCGGCTTGTCTGATTTTGACTTCTTTGTGATCCGCGCTGATTTTAATTACTGATCCATCGCTCTTGAAGGTTATGTCATTTCCATCACGTGTCAATGCCTGCATAGATATTAAATTTCTGGCAATCTCCGGTACATATAAGACATCCCATAATTTCAGCTTGTTGTCGAGCTCAATTGTCCCAACGTGCATTGTGCATAATTTCTCATTCCCTGCACATATGACCAAGCCATCATGCTCAGCCACCATCTCGAAAAACTCCAATTGGTTGAACATATATTGTGTGGTGCCCAAATCGATGATAGCGCCAATCGCCAGATTTGCTTTAGCTCTCGGTTTAGTCTTTTCTTTTTCTTTTTCTGTTTTTACCCAATTGTTGAATTTGTTGCATTGAAATATTCCGTGTTCTCCCTCACAGACGTAACATTTCCGAGGGTGTCCCCAAAAATTCCCGCCTTGATTGGCTCTGCAATCGCCGCCTCGGTCATCTCTGTCATTATGACCTCCTCGATTGTTTCCGTTATCGTTATTATAGCCTTGGCTTCATCCGGCGCTTCTGCCTTGATTGTCGCGACTGCTGCCTCAGTAGCCACCTCGGTCGCCGCCTCGGTATCTACCTCGGTCGCCGCCTCAGTAGCTGCCTCAGTCCGTCGTGTGGGCTTCGTCGTGCCTTTGTTTATTATCTGGGTTGAACCTGATGCATGCGAGTTGTAAAGCCTCCAGCATTGTCGGCATATTCTTCTGTGCAAGTATTAATTCCCGGTACCTGGGGCTTAGACCCCAGAGATATTGTGGTATAGCTTCTGTGTCGGTCATATCTTCGATTTGCGCTATAATTCAGTTGAATGCGTTATTATAATCTTTGATTGATCCTTTTTGCTTCATCATCGCAAGCTTATCGCACATTCGTAACAATTGTTCCATTGGTGCGTATTTTTGCATCATAGCCTCTTTAAGCTTATCCCACAAATCAAATTCTCCTGATGTGTTCATGTGCCTCCGTAACCACATTCTAGCATTGCCTGTAATTTTACTGATCGCTGCGTTAACTTCCTCCTTTTGTACTGATAGATTGGCGCTGGTGATAAATTGCTCTATGGTATCAAAGTAATTGAACAATCTGGGTGCACCACCTGACTCATCGAATTTGTTGATCGATCTCAGGTACTCCTTCGCCAGATCGTTAAGCTTTGTTGATGTTGTTGGTGATAGTGATGGTGATTGTCTTTGTGGCGTGTTGCCTTCTGTAGCTGCATTCTGATTGGTTGGCGTGCTAGGTGATGTGATTGTTTTGTCGATTTTTGCCATCAATTCACCCATTAGAGTTGCAAGCGTGTCTAATTTATCTTCCTGATTTCTGATCGTTGTAGCTATCTGTTCCTGTCAATTGAGGCTAAATGCAATATTGCTCTGATGGTTGCTATTCAATCTGTCATCGTCGTCAAGAGTTTGATATCTGTTATCTGTTTTTGATTTAGACTGCAATCTTGTCGATCTTGTTGCTGATGACGATGATGTATATAGGTTGTCCATTTCGTTGTGTCGCATCGTTACATGTTTATTACATTGCTTTATTATGGTGTTATTTGTCACGTTGTTTATCGCTTTGTTTGACATATTGTTTACAATTTTAAATAAATACTTACAGTAATCGCAGTTGTAATTGCATAGATGATTGCGTAGATCTCAAGTTGTTGAGCTGCAATTTGAGTGGCTTGGGGCTCATAACCTGTTGAAATTTGATCTTCGAATGTGTGTTTTGGAGTAAAAGAGCACACTGGCTAATGAAGCCAATATGCATGTATTTATTAATGCTAATTTATGATTGGTCGATATAAAACAAAGATCATCTAAGCTACAATTGAGTGATGTATGATCGATCATTGATGCATCGATCATTGATAGGAGAGATATAATAAGCTAATAATTACAACAATACATGCCTACCTCCTTATCTTTCAATATCAGATACTGTCTGAGCTTAGCCAAGTATGTTCTTTAGTTCAATATAATTCTCTACATTATATGATTTACTATTCTGCTTACCTTAAAAGATAGAATAATGATAGTATCAAACTTATATATAAAATATAATGGCTTTGCAATAAATCTTATTCTGAAGATATAATTCTATAATAGCTGTGATAAGTTGTTTAGCTTTTCTTTTATTATACTTTGAGTTGAATTTATTTTATTATATAATTTATTCTGCAAATTATATTATCTATATATTGATAAAAATAAACTACTAAATATTATATTGCATTGGTCAACTCTGAGTTTGCTTGATTTCTGAGAATTTGCCACTATATCCAATTTAAAGTTATTGTTCCCTTTCATTTATAGTTGTTTCTGTTATAGTAACAAATTTACAGAATTTCAGTCCTTCATCATAGAGTGCATATAGCTTTGCCAAGCTTTGACATCTTACATGCTACATGCTGTGAGGATGAGACTCTGAGATTAGCAAAATACAGAAGATTAAAGAGCTTAATTGGGAACCAGTAGCTGGGCTAAGTTCTATATATATAGGAGATCAGAGAGTGTATAAGGTAAGATATAAGGGAATAATACTCAAAATTCAAAGCATTATGTGTCTTAAGAGGTACAAAGAATTGTAAGTCTTTGAATATATTTTAACAATCAAGTTAATCTATTAATATCCAAAAGTGATGTATCTCAATGTATCTCAGCTTGAAAATCACTAAGCAAATACTTTCTTTACTGGTTTTATTTAGGTCTTAGACTTTGTATTTGGGCTTAAGCTTAGATAAAGATTTATTAAAAGAAAATAAAGAAGGTATTTATACAAAACTTAAAAGATAATACTAAATAGAATAATGTGATAATACATTAAAGAATACTAAGGAATATTATAGGAATTCTATAGAAATCACTAATTTGAGGGGTGTAGTCTTTGTTAGGGTCTGAGTTTTCATCAAGATCTGAGTCTTTATTAAGTACTTGGTTTTCATTAAATACCTGGATTTTATTGAGGGCTAGTGTTGTATTATTGAAGTTGCTCATTTAAAGTAGGACTTTGCTAAAGTTTGGAACTTCATTGAGTATCTGGTTTTTATTAAAGTCTAGTAGCATGAGAATAATATTCTCGGTTGCTATTTCAGAGACTTCAAAGGTTATTAAAATAATCTTATAAATCATTTGTGATACAGCAGTATCTTCAGGAGTGACTTTGTTATTTGATCTATTATTTTCAAGGGCTAGGAGTATAACTCATAGATCATTATCAAGGGAGTAGCCTCTAATGCATATCTAATATAGTAATAAGACTTAATAAAGAATATATTTTGAACTTTTAAGAAGTTGGCTAGATTATTGTAGGTAATATCTACTATGTCTATGAGATCTTCTGTATAATCAATTTCAATAAGCCTATAGTTCCAAGTTTCTATATAGCAAAGCTTATCTGATTGTACTGGTTATAGTGGATATATTCAAGAGTAGTAGCTGGGTCCTTTTAGTGACATTGGTTTTGTCATAGGGTTCTGTTCTTTTATTAGCAGCATTTCTGATAAGCAGTATTATTTTGATATTAGATATGTTATAGTTATTACTAAAATTAATATATCTATATCAGAAAACTATTTCTAGTTCATAGTCTATAACTAGCATCTGTACTTATAGACTGTTTGCAGGCTGTTTGCAAGCTGTTCTAGCTAGTTTGTAGTTCACGATATTGTTCTAGAGGTGTTTATAGTTTATAATATTATTCTAGTAGAGTTCTAAGGTAGTTCACAGCTGTTTACTAATAATAGTTCATAGTCTATAACTAGTATAAGGAGGTTTCTTCTTTACCACCTGTGAGGAAGCATCTGATAATACTAATCTGCATTGGACTTAGGAATCTCTGAGTACATCACAAGGTTTCTAAGATATTGAAAGTACTTTGTTTCTTTGTTAGATTATTAATTACAATTTTCAGACTTATAGTCTTACTAATACTCTGGTTGTATATAGAAAGGGGTAAGATCTTTAGCTCTCAAAGGGATCTTGAGTGTACACTGCTATTGAACTGAAGTTTATTAAATAAAGAATTAAGAGATATTTATATAAAATTTCAAAAAGCTTATTATAGTATAAGCTTAATAATATAAGTTAAATCTTTGATATCAGCAGTGTTTATACTATCTATAGTGTTGATAGTATCTACAGTGTTGATGGTGTCCACAGTGTTGATAGTATCCACAGTGTTGATAATTTCAGCAGTGTGAATGGTATCTATAGTGTTGATAATTTTAGCAGTGTAGATTTCGATAGTGTGGATTTCTTGTCTGATCCGGATTTCTTCAAAAGGAAATTCAGATACTGTGGTACAATTGCTGTACTCTTACAACTAGCATCTGTATTCATAGTGTAATGGAACATTTTGTGATAACATATAATTTGATCATGTGAGATTATATAACCTATAATAACATTAAGACTCAAAGTGTTATTGAAACCTTTAGTGTTATTGAGATCTGCAATCACATTATAACCTAAAATAGTATTCTGATCTGATATATTATTTCACCAACCAATTATATTATAACCTGATATATCATTTTATTATATTTTAGCTAATCAATTTATATATTATAGTTAGCTGAGCTAATCAGAAATTCGAGTAGTAACCTAGGTAGCTACCCATATAGCACCTTGTAATTTCTTATAAATACCTTGCTCACAATTATTAATAAAATTTAGACTGCAACAAGCTAAGAAAGCTTACAACAGACAACTTGAGGGATACTGAAAGCCTTACTTAAGGAGTAAGCAATTGGAATAGTTTCAAAATTCTAACAGATATACTTTATTCAATTGATCATACTTAAATCTTGCCAGTTAACACTTACACTGACATATTATCCTTCTTAAAATGCTACCACATAAACTGCTAAGACCCCTAAAACATATTTTCTGCACTTGCTCAACTTCAAGTATTTCATTATTAATATATTTTAGTCTATCACAATTGATGCTGACTGGCAGGAAATTACTTGATATCTTGACCAATTTGTTACCTATATTGCATAACTGAACTTGCCGAAACCTATAGTGGAAGACAAAAGCAAGAATAGCACTACTACTGCCACTGTCTGTATTACTACAACTACCTAGGGGAAGACCTCAAGAGGATGAAGAAACTATGGCAGACAGACTACCTACCTTTTACAGATATACTAAGAAATATATTCAAGAATTCCTGGATGATTTGGAGAGCTACTTCACAGCCAAAGGAATGGCCAGCACTTGATGAATTACTATCCTGGCTGCCTAACTTAGAGGACTTATAAGAGAAATATACCACATGGCCCTAACAGATGTAGCAGCCACCAGACTAGAAGGATTACTCCTTGCAGCTACCACAGCAGCTGGAAATAGAGCCACACCTGTAGTAATAGCTGCTGCTTATTAGGATACTATGAGAGCTTAGTTAGAAAAGAAATATTTCACTGAACAGAAGCGAGAATCGATTAAAGAACAACTATTTAATATGAAGATGTCAATCAACTAGTGCCTGGAAGATTAGGTTACTACTATCGACCAGTATATGCAACTCTGTGAAGAAACCAGCCTGGTTGTGCGAGAAATGGTGTTTATGAATGGCTTACCTACAGATCTCCAATGCCATATCAAAAGGTTTAGTCCCCGCAGAATGGACAAGAAAGTCAGGATGGCACAGGCCTTTTGGGACACCGAAGCAGGACATTCAGCATCTCTGTATGATAAGTTACCACAAGATTTATACAGAAAATTCAGCACTGAAATACCTATAGTTCAAATAGTATCTGCATCAGCCAAACCACTTGAGGAGGATACTATTAAACTGACAGTCATAGCAAAAATAGGAAAGATAACACATGAAGATGAAATGGAAAAGATTATCAAGATGTTCTCCAAAATGACAGCACACATAGCTGATCTTGAAGCCAAAGTGATCTGCCAGAATAAACAACTAAGAGAAACCTTTATTACTGAAGAATGCAACAAGACTGAGATGAATTGTTTCCTCTGTGGAAGATATGATCACTTCACCAAGGATTGCTGAACTAGAAGTTGGAAGGAAAGATGGGAGAGAGAGGAGAAAAAGAAGGCTAACCATGCCAATGTAGTGCAAGAAATCGAAGAAGAAGATGAAGAATTTAGTGAAGAATATCTGGAAGCCTACCCTATTGAAACAGTCAGCCACACTACCACTAGGAAGACTCCCTACCTAAGGAAGAAACTGACTCAGGAACCTGAAGTTGTCATCGAAAAACCTAAGAAGTCAACACAAAGACAACAGCTGAATGAGAATCAATGGGACAAAGCCTTCAAACAGATAATGCAACCTGGTGAGATAGTTATCTCAA
This sequence comes from Endogone sp. FLAS-F59071, assembly GCA_003990785.1. NCBI lineage: Eukaryota > Fungi > Mucoromycota > Endogonomycetes > Endogonales > Endogonaceae > Endogone > Endogone sp. FLAS-F59071. The sequence continues at coordinate 7,685 of RBNK01000792.1, forward strand.
CCACTAGAGATAAAGAAATGATCAATCAGGAAGAAAATAAGGAAAAGAAGCCTAGGAGAGTTAGAGAATTTGAATACGACTTATAGCAAGACATTGCCAGTCAAAAGGCCAACATCACCTTTAAATAACTCTTCTAGATTGTACCATCAACAAAGCAGAAGGTAAAGACACAGATTATTAAAACCAAACCAACCATCCGATTTGAGGAAGTTAACACTGCTGAAGAACAAGAGGAGTAAATCTATACCTCATCCACCTATGTACAATGCAACATTGGAGGTTTAGCATACTCAGTTATTATCAATACAGGAGTAGGAGTTAGTATTATTGCTAAGCATTTCCTAGACCACCTAGGATAGGATATTGATAAACCTGCTATCTCTACCTTAGTCATCACAAGTGAAAAAAGCAGCATACCTTTGGGAGTACTCCAAGAAGTACCAGTCTAGTTTGAAATAGAAATCATATCTGTCAGAATGGTTGTCACTAATGCATAATTCTACAATACCATCTTAGGTAACAGCTGGTTGAAGAAAGTTAAAGCCAGAATTGACCTGGATGCATAGAGGCTAATCTTTATTAACTATAGAAAGAAGTTCAGTATATCTTTGGATATTCAGAAAGGAGTAGTACTGAAACTCACTCAGAGACTAGAAGATGAAAGTGATATAGATGAAAAAATAACTCTCGAACAGATACACCTCAACATGGTAGAAGAAGAAGAAGCTAACATAGTGATCCATAGTGAATACTGCTGCCTGTGTTGAAATTATTAGCTTATTATATCTCTCTCTCATCAACAATTGATGTTACATCACTCAATCATAGCTTAGATGATCGTTGTCTATATTGACCAATCATATATTAGCATTAATAAATACATGCATATTTGGCTTTATGAGCCAGTGCGCTCTTTACTCCAAACACACATTCGAAGATCAAATTTCAACAGGTTATGAGCCCCGAGCCACTTGAATTGCAGCTCAACAATCTGAGATCTATGCAATCATAGCAAATACAACTGCGATTATAGTAAGCATTTATTTAACATTGTAAACAATGCGTCAAACAACACAATAAACAATGCGACAAATGACACCGCGATAAAGCAATGTGATAAATAACACATAACGACATAGCATTCAATGACACAATGAAATGGACAATCTATACACATCATCATTAGCAACAAGATCGACAAGATTGCGATCTAAATCAAAAACAGATAACAGATATCAACCCCCTGATGATGATGACGAAGGATTGGATGGCAACCATCAGAGCAATATTAGATTCAGCCTCGATCAACAGGAATAGATGGCTACAATGATCAGAAATCAGGAAGATAAATTAGACACACTGGCAACCCTATTGGGTGAATTGATGGCAAAAATCGATAAAACAAATGCATCACCCAGTGCACCAACCAATCAGAATGCAGCTACAGAAGGCAATATGCCACAAATATAAACACCATCACTAACAACATCAACAAAGCTTAACGATCTGGTGAAGGAGTACCTGAGATCGATCAATAAATTCGATGGATCAGGAGGCGCACCCAGATTGTTTGATTACTTTGATGCTGTAGAGCAATTTATCACCAGTGCCAATCTATCAATATAAAAGGAGAAAGTCAATGCAGCAATCAGTAAAATTACAGGCAACACTAGAATGTGGCTATGGAGGCATGTGAACACATTGGGAGAATTTGATTTGTGGAATGAGCTTAAAAAGGCTATGACACAAAAATACGCACCAATGGAATAATTGTTATGAATGTACAATAAGCTTATGATGATGAAGCAAAAAGGATTGATCGAAGATTATAATGATGCATTCAACCGAATTATGGTACAAATCAAAGATATGACCAATACAGAAGCTATACTGTAATATCTCCGGGGTCTAAGCCCCAGGTACCGGGAATTAATACTTGCACAGGAAAATATGCCAACAACGCTAGAGGCTTTACAACTCACATGCATCAGGTTCAACCCAGATAGTAAGCAGAGGCATGATGAAGCCCACATGACCGACTGAGGTGGCTACTGAGGCAGCTACCGAGGCAGCAGTTGCGGCAACCAAGGCAGAAGCACCGGACGAGGCCAAGGCTACAACAACGATAATGGAAACAATCGAGGAGGTCATCATAATAACAGAGGTGACTGAGGTGGTGATCGCAGAGCCCATCAAGGCAGGAATTTTCGAGGACATCCTCAGAAATGCTACATCTGTGAGGGAGAACATAGAATATTTCAATGCAACAAATTCAATGATTGGGTAAAAACAGAAAAAGAAAAGGCTAAACTGAGAGCCGAAGTAAATCTAGCGATTGGCACCATCATTGATTCAGGCGCCACATAACATATGTTCAACTAATGGGAGATTTTTGAGATAGTGGCTGAGCATGATGGCTTGGTCACATGTGCAGGGAATGAGAAGCTATGCGCCATGCATGTTGGAACAATTGAGCTCGACAATGAGCTGAAATTACAGGATGTTTTATATGTACTGGAAATCATCAGAAATTTAATATCTGTGCGGATGTTGACACATAACGGAAATGATATAACCTTCAAAAGCAACAGATCAGTAATTAAAATCGGTGCGGATCATGAGGAAATCAAAATTGGACAAGCTGATGGCAACCTATTTCATTTATCGACATCACCAGAGCTAGAAGCAAACATCGCCAATTCCAAGATTGATGACTATACATTGTGGTATCACTGGCTGGGCTATCTGGGCCGAAATACTCTGCAATCAATCAACAAATTTGTCATAGGGCTTGGAGATGTGCAGCTGTCGACCGGACAAATCGAAATATGCACCAGATGTAAACACACAAAGTCACACCGCAAGCCTTTCAGATACATGAAAAATCAATCAATGGAGCCTATTGGAAGGGTGCACTCAGATCTATGCAGGCCGATACCCATGCCATCAGTCAATGGAGCAAAATATATATTAACATTCATCAATGACGCCACTTGCTACATCACAACATATTTTATTGACAACAAAAGTGATACATTTGATCGATTCTGGGCATTCAAGGTGTTCACCAAAATGCAATCGGGCCGAAAACTGAAGATTCTCTGGTCCAATGAAGGGGGAGAGTATGTAAATACCAAGATGCACGAATTTTTAATTAAAAACAGAATTCATCATGAAATGATGATGCCAGACACGCCGCAACAAAACGGTGTCACCGAACGATATAACTGGATATTGATGGAGTTGATCCAGGCTGTTAAAATCACTGCCGACATACCTGATAAACTTTGGGCTAAACTTGCTGCAAGTGCTACATATTTATGCAACCGATTGCCAATGCAAGCCAATAAGGAGAGTGCTTTACCATTTGAATTATGACATGGTTACAAGCCTGATATTAGTAACTTATGCATTATATGGGCTGATACATATATGCATATTCACAAAGGAAAAAGGTCAAAACTGGTGTCCCAATCCAAAAAGCTTAAAATGATTGGCTATCATGATGAAAAGAAGGCATATAGACTCTGAGATTCAACTAATAGGAAGATAGAGATCAGCCGCGACGTCACATTTGATGAATCTATTATATTAAAATCCCCAACAATCGTCAACCTAGAAGATCAAGAATATGTCATTAAAGCGATCATCGGAGAATGCAAGATTGATGAAAAAAGGCAATATCTGGTTAAATGGCTAGGCTATGACAATAATGACAACAACACCTAGGAGCTAATCGAGCAATTGATAGATACTGAAGCTCTACAAATTTGGCAAGATCGTATGCCAGAAGCTAATTTAATTGAATCGACCAATGACCCAATGACCTATAAGAAAGCAATTTCTCTGCCTGATGCAAAGCTTTGGCAGGAAGTGATCAATCAAGAGCTTAAATCACTTAAGAATAATAACATATAGACGATTGTATCTGAGGTGCCTGTGGAATGCAAGCTGATTGGATGTAGATAGGTATTTAAAAAGAAGCTAAACACTGATGGATCAGTTGTCAGGTACAAGGCGAGACTAGTTGCCAAGGGATATTCACAACAGTAAGGAATTAATTATAATGAAACATTTGCTCCCATAGTGAAATTCACATCAATCAGAGCACTCTTATCGATCGGTACAGTTCTAAACTTAGAAATTCACCAAATAGATATAAAAACTGTGTTCCTGAATGGTGATCTTGATGAGGAGATCTACATGATAATACCTGAAGGAATTGACCAATCGGAGCTGTCACCGAGAGCTGTATATAAGCTCAATCGATCATTGTATGGACTAAAGCAATCACCTTGTATGTGGAATCAGAAGATTGACAACTATCTCAGCTAATCAAATTTTACAAGACTATAATCAGATCACAGCATTTATCTAAAAAGAAGACAAGATGATCAATTACTGATAATTATTGCCATATATGTCGACGATCTACTAATTCTAGCTGATTCAATGGAAACAATGAACAAATTCAAGGTGGAGCTTAGCAATGTATTTGATATGATAGACTGTGGCGAAATTAAACATTTTCTGGGTATTCGAGTCATGTATGATCGAAAAACATACATAATCACAATTGATCAAAGCCACTTTACCAATCAAATCATTACAAGGTTTAACATGATGGATACTAAGCTAATCAGTACACCCCTTGATCCATCCATTCAACTCAAAGCTAAAGGGGGAAAATCCACAGACCAAAATCTATTCAGACAAATGATTGGTAGCATAATGTATCTGATGATTGGAACGAGACCTGATCTAGCTGCTGCTGTTAGCATGATCAGTTAATTTTCGGCTAATCCAATGCAAGAACATCACCATGCCCTCAAATGATTATTAAGATATATTAAAGGAACAGCCAATTATAAGCTATGCCTTGGACGCGATCAGGATCTAAGACTGATCGGTTTCAGTGATGTCAACTGGGGAGGAGACATTAATACATGATGATCAACTACAGGCTATATTTTCAACCTATCAGGAGGAGCCATCAGCTGGTCAAGCAAATGCCAACCAACCATTGCCCTATCAACAACTGAAGCAGAATATATGGCATTAGCACATACGACGAGAGAAGCCATTTAGCTACGCACCCTATTGGATAAGCTAGGATATTTGCAGAATTGTGCGACAACCTTATTTGAAGACAACCAATCAGCAATCACCCTTGCCAAAAACTCAATTAATCATGCTCGATCAAAGCATATCGACATTCAGCACCACTTTATTCGAGAGAAAGTTGAATCAAAGGTGATAGATATCATCTACATGGCGAATGAAATGATCACTGATGCATTAACCAAGCCATTTGCACGACCCAGACTCGAAATGTTGATCGCAAAAATGGGCTTATGTAACTAACTTTTTTCAAAAACTTTTATTTTCTTTATCATATCATTCTTATCACTCAAGTAGTATTTTACATATAGTTATTTATAGTAAATGTACTTCATGGATGCTATTCATGATGTACAGTTGAACATTTTATTTTTATTTTTTTTATTTTATTTTTTTTATTGAGATATGTCAAGCAGGGGGAGTGTTGAAATTATTAGCTTATTATATCTCTCTCTTATCGACAATCGATGTTACATCACTTAATCGTGGCTTAGACAATCATTGTCTGTATTGACCAATCATATATTAGCATTAATAAATACACGCATATTTGGCTTCATGAGCCAGTGTGCTCTTTACTCCAAATAAATATTTGAAGATCAAATTTCAACAGCCTAATGCCTTTGGAAAAGAACTAGTTAATAGAATACAACATGAGGAATACTAGATGTCTATTCTGTGAGCAATATATCTATTGTGCCAAGATGATGTACACTTGCAGTGATACAAAGTTGATACCTTACCAGGATACCTTGGAAATACATTTGCTGACTAAGAAAAGAATCAAGAAACCAAGACTGTTACAGACCTGCTGAAGGACTCTACCCTCAATGAATCATGAACTGTATAATAGAAGGAACCCTCACCCATTTGTAGATAATACTGGAGAAGTATGAGATTGTTTTTAGGCAAATATTGGACACATCGGCAAAGGATGACTTTAGGGAAATTGCAATATCTACCTATAAGGATGCTACTGGGATGAAGTCAACCCCTATGATCTTTAGAAATGCAAAAACTGAGTCAGATATCTAGACGAACCATATGATATCAACTACTATGGAACTTGGAAAGAACACTATGACCAAGAGTAAGAACAAATAGTACCCAGAGAAAATAAAGACAAGGAAGTACTTAATGAATAGAGTAATGAAGTTTATACTACCCAAACACTCATTAAAGTTAGAGCCCTATTTCAAGAGGATGATGAAGATAATGGACCTACCCTAATTGAAGAAAGTGATTCAGACTCAGAAGAAAAAATCATTATACTAGAGGAAATAATTCACTCCAATGAACATATTAGCATACACTATTGGTGGTAGAAGGACTTATGGCAGAACCTATCTCAGGATACAACTCATGAACAGTGGAAGGAACTAAATGTTCCCACCTTTGAAGAAGTATTCACAGTTGAAGAAAAGGAAACAGTAACTTGAGTCAAGAAACTGACAGAAAGTGCAATTGTACCAAAAAGAAAAACTGAAGAAGCCGCAGGTTATAACCTATATACAGATGAAGACTATACCCTAGAACTGAAATCATTAGCCTTCATAAAAACTGGAATTGCTATTGCCCTACTGACTGGACAATGTGCATAAGTATAGGCAAGAAGTGGACTTTACTACAACTCTGGAATAGGAGCCTTCCCCAGATTAATAGATAAAGACTACAGAGGAGAAATTGAGGTTGGACTAGTTAACTACAACTACAGCTAATTCAAAGTATACCAAGGAGATCGAATCACTCAAATAGTAATCATCAAATATGAACAATAACCTTTGAAAGAAGTGGAAAACTTAAAAGAAACATGATGTGGAAAGAAAGGATTTAGATTGACTGGACAAGCAAATATGATAATGGAAAGACTGAATGACTAGGAAAATATCAAGAAGCACATCTACTCCCTCAATAAAAATCTGTTACCAAATCAGAAGAAGTAGTTACAAGACCTACTAAAGGAGTATGAGAATATCATCACAATCAGTTTTAAGGACCTACTGGACCAAGCCTTCTTCACTTACTATATTAATACAGGAGATGCCAAACCAATCAAATAAGCACCCTACAGATTGCCAGCTAACTATCATAACTTTATATAAAAGTATATTCAAGAACTATTGGAGTTAGAAGTGATTATACAGTCAAAAAGCCCTTAGGCATCACCTATCAGTATAGTACCAAAGAAAGATGAATAGAGAATAGTTATTAACTACCGTAAATTGAACTTAGTCACTAAAAAGTACATATATCTGATCCCACACTCAGAAGACTTATAAAACATGTTGAAGAAGGCACAAATCTACTCAACTCTGAACCTATGGGCAGGATATAATCAAATTGGAATGATGCCCGAAGTACAGGAGAAATTAGCATTTGTTATACCATTCAGACAGTACAAATTTACAAGAATGTTCTTTGGACTTTGCAATATATCTGCTACCTTTCAGGCTGCAATGAATGAGATCTTCTATGACCTGATTGGATATAGAGTAATTGTATACATTGATGATATCAACATTTATGCTAAGAACTTTGCAGAACATATGGTGATCCTGAAGGAAGTATTTGAACAACTCAGAAAATACAGACTAAGGATCAAGTCAACAAAATACTACTTCAGATAAAAGAGAATTGAATACCTTGGATTTATAATTGATAGAGGAGAAATCCACCTAGACCTAAAGAAGACTAAAATTGTTAAAGCCTTTTCAACCCTGTAAGATAAGATAACCTTATAAGGATTCTTAGGACTGGTTCAGTTCTATAAAAAGTTTATCCTTAGGTACTCCAAAATTGCTGCATCCCTGTACATGTTGCAAAGAAAGGGAGGAGCATGAGAATGGACATCAGCTGCATAAACTGCTTTCAACCTAATCAAGGAAGTACTTACCTACCTACCAGTAATGGTAAGACTAGACCTTACAAAAGTGTTCAAGCTGTATACAGATGCATTGTCATTTGGATTTGGAGCAATTTTGGTGCAGGATGACAAAGATGGAGAGCATATAATTACTTACATAAGATGAGCTACCCATGGAGCAGAACCCTCCTATAGAGCCACCCAACTAGAATGTATAGCAGTCATTTGGGCTATATAATACTTCTGCCACTTCCTGATTAGAAAACAGTTCACTCTGATAACAGACTACTCAGCCCTCAAATAGCTTTGGAACAAACCAAATCTGACAGGAATATATGCACAATGGCTAGCTATACTATAGAAGTACAACTTCACAATGCAATATAGAAAAGGATGGAATTATCAAAATATAGGCACCCTCTCATATCTACCCCAATTTATCCGAGATTGACACCCTGAACCAAAAAGAATATACCTATCCAATGGATACTAAACTCTATAATAGATATTTGGATTACCTTAGTAACCTAACCTTTACTGGGACAATAAATAAAAATGATCAACAGCTTATATAAACAATGGTACTCAACTATTTTATCAAGAATAATATACTTTACCAGTGATACAGAGGATAGATATAACTTGTAGTTTCTGAACACAAAAGGCAGATAATACTTCAGGTCTCCTATAATCATCAGCTTGTAGAATACATAGGCATAGACAATACATATCAATGAATATCAGAAAAATATTATTGGAAGAATATGTATAAAGATATTAGAGAATATATTAGGAGATGCGATACTTGCCAGAAGAGGTACTGAAGAAAGAAAGTCAAGACCTTACAACTGATTGTACCTGGAGGACCCTTCGAATATATTAGAATAGACATTGTTAGACTGATACTAAGAACACTTAGAGGAAATCAATATATCATAGTAGCAGTAGATTACCTGACCAAGTATCCGAAGTAAGAGCCTTGCCCCTTGCAGATACCCTTAATATTGCACCCTTTATCTACAAAGATATTATTTGCTGCTATGGAATACCCTATGAAATAACCTCTGATCAAGGAACCAAATTCATTAATGAATTTATGCAGATATTAATGCAACACTTTAGGATCTGCCAGATAAAGACTACTGCCTACCATCCCCAAGGAAATAGACTTACCGAACAGATGAATCAAACTATCAAGAACATGATTGCTAAAGTAGTATAATTATAAGGAGGAGATTGGGACTTGTACCTACCTTCCACCTTATTTGCACTATGAACAATAAAACAAGAAACAACAAAGTTTACCCCTTTTGAGCTCGCTTATAGAAGAAAAGCTCATCAACTAGTAGACCAAGTAATGACCACTCTAGAACTTAACTACACCTCCTGGGAAAAGCAAATTGAGCATCATGTGACAAAAGAAATTCGAGAATTACACAATATCCGAAATAAGGCAAGAAAATTTATTGCTATTGCATAAGATTGCCAGAAGAACTATAATAAAAAATACAAAGAAACCAAAAAATTAAAGATCAGTGACCAGATCTTACTATACTGGAATATAGTAGAGTCTTCATGGTCAGCAAAATTAGACTTGAAATAGAAAGGACCATACTACATTGTAAGTATAAAAGGAACTATATATCAGTTATGAAAAATGATTGGAATAATTTTACCTTATACTGTTTACCAAAACTGCCTCAAGAAATACTATACCCTGCTGGAACAACTTCTATGAAGTCTAAGTTAGCCTGATTGAGGTATATCAACATATAGAACCCCTGGAAGATCTTGAGAAGATAGAAGGATCAACTTTACAGAAGACTTGATCGATTATATATAATATTCAAAGAAGATAGCACTTGGTGCGAATCAATGAATGGAAAGAATACTACCAAATTGCACAACTTTGGGAGAAAGAAGTTGAACATATCTGAAACCAGAAGGATAGAGAAGTCTGTCAATGAGCTTTCAAAGAAGCACTCCCTACCTATGTAGCAAAAATAGCTGAATGGATTTATCAACTATTTAAGTACAAGCCTAGTGCTCTGAACTACTTTCGGTGCAGCACATTCCAACTACACCAACTTATACAGAATGATATAAAGGAGCTAGAGGAAGAGGTAAAACAGTTATAAAGAGATTCTTCTGAGTTAGAACTATACCTTAAAGTCTAACTTGTAGAAAGAAAGAAGATGTGACAGAACATTTTGTGACAATATATAATTTGATTATGTAAGATTATATGATCCATAATAACACTGAGACTCGATATGTTATTGAAACCTTTAGTGTTATTGAGATCTGCAATCACATTATAACCTAAAATAGTATTCCAATCTGATATATTATTTTACCAACCAATTACATTATAACCTGATATATCATTTTATTATATCTTAGCCAATCAATTTATATATTATAGTTAGCTGAGCCAATTAGAAATTCAAGTAGTAACCTAGGTAGCTACCTATATAGCACCTTGTAATTTCTTATAAATACCTTGCTCCTAATTATCAATAAAATTCGGACTGCAACAAGCTAAGAAAGCTTACAACAGACAACCTGAGGGATACTGAAAGCCTTACTCAAAGAGTAAGCAATTAGGATAGTTTCGAGATTCTAATAGATACACTTTATTCAATTGATTACACTTAAATCTTGCCAGTTAACACTTACACTGACACATTACCCTTCTTAAGACACTACTGTGTAAACCACTAAGATCTCTAAAATATATTTTCTGCACTTGCTCAACTTTGAGTATTTCACCATTAATATATTTTAGTCTGTTATAATAGCTATTTTGTTTATAGCTCTTAGTAAAATAGTTTACAGCTCTTAGTAAAATAGTTCATAGATTAATAAACCATTTTTCTAATATATCTCCTCTCAATATCTCCATTTGCATATTCTTACTGATAGCCACTTGCTGTACTTATTCAAGCTTTATTATAACTGATATTGAGATATTCTAAGACTCTATGCAAACTGATTTATCAAAAGGAAATAGAAGAGATATTTATATAAAATTGAAGGATCAAAGACTTTACTATAAAAATATTATTTGATTATTGTAAATTGCTAGACAATCTAACAAAAAATAACTCAGAAATGATCTAAGAGATAATTAGAAATTATCACCAGAAGTGAGGTTATAAAATATTCTTGAAAATCAGTTAAGTTATATATCAATTGTCATATTTAAGGACTCAACTAGAAAGACTTATCCTTAAGACTAAGAGCAGTAGTAGTATGAATTGACAATATATAAAAGAAGCTAATAAAATAAGCTCCTCTAAATATGAGTCTCCAAAATTATATATATGATCTATATTATAGTGAGTATAATATTGTCACTGATCTTTAGTTAAATCTGTTTAAGTTATTCAAAATATAAAAATAAGAAAATACTATTCTTGATAAGTATATTACTAAATAAAGAAGTAGCTTATCATGTTTTTATAAATAAATGACTTCTGAGGAATATGTAATATAAAACAAAATAATAAATAAAAATAGTCAATAATATTGAATAATGTTCAAAATACAAATAAATGAAATACATCTATTGAAGATCACTAAATAAAATATAATATCTAATAAATAAAGAGAATAAGTTACTGAGATGATAAATGAAATATATAATAAATGAAATATATGATAAATGAAATATATATTGATCAAGTATATTATTGTTTAATATAAAAAAAAGAATAAAATTAATTGAAAAAAATAAATAAATTAATTAAATAAAATAGACTCCAATGGTATTAAAATATTAAAATATATAACTAAAGATTTAGACTTGCTTTTTTTTCTCCTTTTCTATATGTTATCATTCTCTATACATTGTGACGGCCAACCCCCAACTTGACTGATTTTCACGAATTTTGTACTATGCTTGATTTAGAAGTTACCGTAACATCCTGTACCCTTCTATTTTTGGTTAGTGTCATTTTTAGCGAGCAATCTCGCCACCAGCGACGAATGTAGTTTTTAGTGACCAATCTCATTTTTATCAACGAAATATTATTTGCAGTTATCAAGTCATACTTGTAGCGAAGTCCTTGTTATTTTGTTCATTCAGTTCTAGCAAATTTGTATAAATACCCCCTCTATTTCTATCTGAATAAATCAGTTTGCACAGAGTCTTGGAATATCTCAATATCAGTCGTAGTAAAGCCTGAAGAGCACAGCACGAAGCTGTAGTAAGGATACGTAAAGGGAGATATCGCGTCCATAATTCTGAGCATTCTCACTTGGTACATACGAACGAACGACCGGTTTTTAGTACATTTGTCACAACATATTCATCTAGATATTGTGGCGGACTAAAATATATTAACGGCGAAATACTCGGAATTGAGCAAGTGCAGAAAATACATTTCAGAGGTCTTAGCGGTTTATGCAGTAGCGTCTTAAGAAGGGTGTCGATGTAGGTGTTAACTAGTAAGAATTAAGTGTGATTGATCGAATAAAGTGTATCTGTTAGAGTCTTGAAACTATCCAATTGCTTACTCCTTGAGTAAGGCTTCAGTATCCCTTGGGTTGTCTGTTTTGTAAGCTTCCTTAGCTTGTTGCAGTCCGAATTTTATTGATAATTGCGAGCAGGGTATTTATAAGAAATTACAAGGTGCTATATGGGCAGCTACCCAGGTTACTACTTGAATTTCTGATTGGCTCGGCTAAATATAAAGTACAAATTGATTGGCTAAGATATAATAAATGATAT